>NW_023610934.1:0-219603 GCF_013339725.1 Rhipicephalus microplus | reverse complement strand
TATGTAATGTTTATAAAACTGGGTAGGCAGCACTCAGTACTGCAACCACTATTAACATTTAACGAAGATTATATAGCGCCTATTTGAAAAGTAGTTCCGAGCCTGGCGTAGCCCTGTGGTAAAATGCTTCATTGGCACACAGAATGCTTGTGTTCCATTTGAGCTGGGACAGGTCGGGTCCATGCTACCGACGTCGGGTATTTGTTAACACTAGCGAGTTAAAATTGCCTATGTGTGTTCTTGTCATTCCTGGTAGATAGATCACTAGGAATCACACCCGCCAAATGATGTCTTACGCGGACTCACTGAGCCCATGACTGACGGCTTGATCTGAGTCCGGGTGAGTCTGTGTGAGTCGGCTCATAAGTGAGTATGTTGACCAGTGCCTATCAGCACTACACTTTCATGAGTCGAAGCTCGCAGAACGCTCAAATATTATTATGTTGTAGCGCGAATAAAATTACATAAGATGATTACTTTTCTACTTTTTACGGGGTTATTCGCTGAGAGGCTTGACAGCAAGAGTACGTGTTCCTGCACGCAACTCATCAAGAACGGTTCCTTGAGGATTATTGTGTAACACAACGCCGTATCTTTCTACGGATCAGGAAGCTTGAACGTGTCGCTTTGTGCCTAGTTTCTCATGGAAAGGTGGCTCTTAATTGCCGAATACACAGGACTTTCATATGGTTTGCTATTGCTGTGTATGTCGAATGGCACCGCAGCGAACACGTGATCTGGTTCCTGGTTCCTTCGAGGTGCTATGAGAACGTAGCTTAGTAAGCGTTGCGTCACGCACGTATACGTGCGTGACTCAACGTTAGAAAACGCTACGACGTCTTCTAACGGGTGTACGTGCGCATCCTTGGAGTAAATACCATACGTGCTGCACTTGCACACTGAGCTCCCGCAGCCTTGCTGCGTACATGGCTTGTTTACGTACGCTCAACTAAAACTGTCTGTTGTGATTCATGTACAAGCCTGTACGCATTTATCGAAGGGCTTGATCATGCGTTGAGACAATTTAAAGTACGCTGTACTCCACTATCGGAGAACATTAGTGTATAATAAAAATTCTTTAATGCTTCTTTGTGCTTTGCACTCTACCATTGGAGGGCAGAAAGCCATCCTAGCTAGGTATTTAACATCAATAATGATTAATATACAAAACATGTTCCGCGATTTGGAGTACGATGTCCTCTACATACGGGAGAGCTTACAACTGTCCCGGTACCTATAATATTCAGACTTCCAATGTGTTTAGAAAAAGTGTTTGCCGATATTGAGTACTGCGCATTCAACTATGGGAGAGAAGGGAGCCAACCTCATTGAGACAGGCAAGTTTATTACATACTATAGTAACAGCACTTCAATAGAATACCATGGTAGCTGGGCCACAGAGCCATACTGGAGTGTCCGCTCTTTATGCAAGTATGTTTCTCTGTGAGGATGCAACTGTCCGGTGTAACAAAATCACCTGAGTGGCACGTGCAAACAAGAGAACATAGACACGATGGCACTTGCAGCTCTGCAATACTCAGAAACTGATGTGCACCTCCTACGTACCGTTCATGAAGCCAAGTAAATAGTGGCACCCATACTTTCAGTGTCGCACCCTGGTTTCAGTGATGTTGAGAACCTTTCTTGTTGATTCTGGTTATAACACTAGGCTTATGGTGCCTATTAGAAAAGCTTTATTCATAGACCATAGAATAAAACAGATCTCTGTGAAGAAATTCATTTTGATTTCATCCTTTAACTGAGCGACTACAGTATAACAAAAATGCGTGGATTGACGATGTTGGCTACGAGTTCCTAACAAAAGAATTTCCCGGTCCGATCAGAAAAAAACCGCCCCGCACGGTGGTCTAGCGGCTAAGGTATTCGGCTGCTGTCCCGCAGGTAGCGGGATCAAATCCCGGCTGCGGCAGCTGCATTATCGATGGAGGCGAGACTGCTCTAGGCCCGTGTGCTCAAATTTGGGTGCACGTTAATGAACGCCAGGTGATCCAAATTTCCGGAGCTCTCCACTACGCCGTCTCTCATAATCATATGGTTATTATGAGACGTTCAACCTCACATATCAACCCCGCCGCGGTGGTCTAGTGGATAAGGTACTCGGCTGCTGACCCGCAGGTCGCGGTTCGAATCCCGGCTGCGGCGGCTGCATTTCCGATGGAGGCGGAAATTGTGTAGGCCCGTGTGCTCAGATTTGGGTGCACGTTAAAGAACCCCAGGTGGTCGAAATTTCCGGACCCCTCCACTACGGCGTCTCTCATAATCATATGGTAGTTTTGGGACGTTAAACCCCACATATCAATCAACTTCACATATCAATCAATCATCAATCAAAAAGAAACACCGATATACGTAACAATGAAGCAATAAAAAATAAGTTTGTGAATAATTTAGTGAAATATCTGGCAATTACAATACAGCCTAATGAAAAATGTGAAGTTCGGAAATATAGTAAGGGATAATGCAAAGGCATCTATAGTCGTCGGGGGTGCCGGTTTCATAGATGTGATGCAGTTACATGACCACAGGAACCACATTACGGTCGTGGCCATCAACTACAAAGGAGTTACCATAATTGCGGGTTGGTATGCGCCAAAACTGCCAATGGAGCTGTGCAGGTTGTCAATGCCTTGGCTTTTAGATCACCGTCATGCAAATATATATATTGATTCTAGAGCCGCCATTCATTCGTTCAGTGTAGGAGCTGTGTGCGAAGAGGCCAAAAAACATACTCGGCAAGAACTCGCTTACAACGCTAACGCTTACATGGTTCCCGCCTCATATGGGAAACATAGACGGAGGGATTATTAATCGCAACGAGTTGGCCCACTGCAGGCCGCGAGGGTTAGCTGTCCTTGGCCATAAAGGACCTTTGGGTCGACCTGGAGGTTTTGTAAACAGGAATCCGCCAACTACATGCAATGAAAATACCGAGCATTTCGCTATAGATAGAAGAAACTTTGCACCTGCACAAAGGAAGCTTAATAGAGTGAAGGCGCTGCCACAGCGGTTACTTCAAACAGAAACTCACCCTAATCCTGCCTTTCTTGACAAGCTTTTACGCTGAAGTTTACTTAACAAAGGTGTGGTACCCCACACAATATGTTACACCATAGCCTTGTCAACATGGGCACCAATGTTTCCTCGGATTGTAAGGATTTATTGTTTGTCTTTACGTTTGCGGTAACTATTCTATGGAGGCCTCAGCATGCGCACGATGGAGGCTGATGCGCCACATAGACTCTGGTGCCGCATGCAAGGTCGCGTCTTCAATTGAAGAACGGCTACAGCTGCATGATAAAAACATTTCCACCTGTTGCCAAGACACATCATTTTATTATCGTCTCAGTGCACGGATGGTCTCTTTTCAGCGCACGATTTTTCTCGTTTGAGTGCCGGCATAACGACACTGGTGTTTAGCACAACTTCATTCAAAGACTGAAATTGTTGTAAATGATAGCGCTCACGTTTGTAGTGGGAGCTGTTGCTCACAACTTTATCGGTTTCTGGCGGCGTAGTTGGCTGCTGCTGCCAAATGTCGCCTCCACCTGTGGGCGTCACAGCTGTCGCGCACATTTAGTGCAAAAATTGGGTTTCGAGGTGAATGCAGTCCAAGCTTTCGGTGTAGATAGCAGGTGGAATGCAGTCCAAGCTTTCGGTGTAGATAGCAGGTGGATTACCGTACGGCCATGCCAGCGCGGTAATCATTGTTGAAAAAAAATATATGGAAGCGTCATACATGTAGAGAAAGCGCGTAAAAGATTTGTTGTGTGGCAGAACCGAAGAACCTTAACAGGCGTGACGCCGCCTAAAATGCGTCACGCATGTGGTCTCATGCTTCGTCAGGCGTTGTGGTGTTTTAGGTGACAGTTTTCAGTCGGTTCGTTCGCTTCATTCTATCTTGTGTTTCTTTGCATATGCAATGCAATTGTGAAAATAATATTAATAAAAGATTGTTGATATGTGGGGTTTAACGTTCAAAAACCTTTAAAGTCCCAAAACTAAAAAAAATGGTCGATCCCATGTACAGTGGGAATCTATGATATGCGAAGCACAAATTAGGAAGGTTGATATGTTACTTTAAAATCAGTAAAACGTGACAAGGTGGACGTAAATTATGCTGCACATAACCTCCATGTTATGATTATCAAGGTTGGACGTGTCATTTACCTTCCTCGTCTATTCACGTCACCTGATACTAAATTTAGGATATGTGGCGCTAGCCAAACAGCCATGAGTGCATCATGAGCGTGGCATGTAGTGATGTTGTTGCTAGACACGCGTCTCATGATTATCATGTTTGCACCAATTACATACTTTCGTCATACATTTACGTCCCGTAATATCATATTTGGTATATGTGAAGCTAGCGAGACGACCGCAAGCGCACCATGAGCGTGGCGTGTAGTCATGAGTCATCACTTACATGACATGCATATCATGATTTCCATGTTAGGGCCTGTAAATTGTGTTCGCCATGCAGTCGAGTCATACCATACCAGTTTTGCAACATGTCATGTGAATGAAATCACCGCAAAAATAGCAAGACCACGAAATGTCAATCATGGCATTCATAACATACATGTCATGATTTTCATGGTATGACTAGTCAGTTATTCTCGCCATACAATCAGGTTATGCCATAAAAATTTTTGTATCGATCTCATCATTGAAACGGCCAAGGGAGCTAAAAGTCGTAGGCGGCTAGATAGATAGATAGATAGATAGATAGATAGATAGATAGATAGATAGATAGATAGATAGATAGATAGATAGATAGATAGATAGATAGATATGCGCAAAATTGGCGCGGTTTCCTAAGAAATGTTTCGCATATAATATGATAATGAGAGACATCATAGTGTACGGCTCTAACTATTTTTACCATGTAGATATATTTACATGCACAAAAATTAAGTACACTGGCGTCGAGTCTTTACGTCGCCATCGAAAGTGCAGCCACCGCAGCCGGTATTCAACCACGCATCCAGCGGGGCATCAGTCGAGAGCCATAGCCCCCAGATTACCAGGGCGCGCCGACAAACAAGAAATCAGTCGATATTGAAGACGAACCTCTTCGCTAGACGTAGTCTTGCCCCAGAATTGAAAATCAAAAGTATGAGGAATAGACGTCAATGGTATTATTATAAAGAAAATGTGCCCATAGAACGTTATCTCTTTAGGCCAAGTATTAAGGCACGGATGGTAATTTATAACCGTTGTTGCGAGCGTGCAGCCGGACGCTCACCGAGGCCTGTCAGAGTCCTTTTTCCTGTGCTGTAAGAGGAAGGAGGAGGAGGAATTAAACAAGAAGGACAGGGAGGTTAGCCAGTTCTAAGACCGGCTGGTTACCCTGTACTGGGGAAGGGGGTAAGGTGGATAAAAGATGAGAGAAAAGAGAAGTTGTAAAAAAAGGAGAGAGAAGGTCATCAGGCGATCCATGACGCTGCTTACAGTCTGTCTCTAAGACCACTTGCCCGCCGAAAGAGCAACAACGCTCTCAATGCCTAGCGTGCAGAGGACTGTCTCGGCCAGTGTCCTCATACCCTTTCTACCGTCAATTGTCGATTGTCTAGTCTATCGAAAGCTTTCGACAGTTCTTTTCTTGGCATGCTGAAGCGAGGACACTCGCAGAGAAGATGGGGAAAGTCTCTGCGCAGCCACAGTTGTCCCATGTTGGGCTGCTGGCCATTCCGATTCGAAACGAATAAGCATTCGTAAACGCCACCCCAATCCACAGACGGCACAAAAGTGTCTCCTCAGCTCTGGTTACTTCTGATGGAAGACGAAGCTGCAGGTGTGGGTCCAAATTATGAAGGCGTACGTTGGTGTATGCCGGTGAATTCCACTGAGCGAGTGTCAGTTCCCGTGCAAGTGATTGAAGCCTTGCAGCGGCGTCCATTCTTGATAATGATATAGCTGCTCAAGGGGCATCATCATGAGCAGATCGGGCTGCTTCATCTGCACGGTAGTTTCCATCAATGCTGCATTGGCCTGGTATACATTGATACGCTATGTCATGTTGTTTCTCTATAGCCTGGTGATCAAGCAGTCGTATTTCCGCAATTAGCTGTTCGTTTGGTCCATGACGACATGGCCAGGCAATGCCCTGGAGGGCTGCTTTGGAGATGTGCTTTAAGATTCGAAGCAGCTGATGGCGAAGTTCAATCGAGTCTGCGTGCTCGCCCTTGCTGCACGTGCGCAACAGCTGGCCCAATCACTGCCAGAATGCACTCGTCCGCCAGCGCATTCTGGCCTGCGTAAACGGCTGCGTGAGACATGGACCCTCCTCCTTACACTCTCCCTGAAATCAAGTGATGACGTCGGGGAACGCGATTCTCCAGACGCGCGTTAAACCAACGTGTTGTGTCATATAGCTAAAACGCACTGGCACACGCGTGGCCATTGGCTGCAAGGGCTTCCATAGAGAGGTCAGTGCTGTGATTGTTTTGACGTCACAGAGAGAATAGTAGTTGTGGAAAACGGCAGCTTTGCTTTTGCGACACCACTTGCATCGCCCCCCATGGCTGCACCGGTTCTTAGTCGCGATTGTACGATGCAAATTATACATGAGGGCGCCACCGGAGGCACCAATTCGTAGTTTGCTTGACGTATTATTAGATCTTACCGCTTCTTTAAGTACTGAGCTTCAAAACAAAAAGAAGCACGCATGGTCTCCACAGCAAAAACGCAGGGAATGCGGTGTTCTAGCAGACAACACAACCCGGCATCCTATGAGTGACGTCATCACGTAGGTGGCGTCACCGTATGTCCTCGAGGCCAATATAGGAGCCGTGGTGTGCAAACGTGCTATGCACACTCCACGCTGCTTCGCATCGCCTCACAATCCCCTTTTGCGGAAGATGGTGTAATTTTTTATCACTTCGTGTGATGCGCTCTGCGCAAGCTTGTCTCACGAAGCAAGCGCGGGTGACAACCTGCGCGGAATTACTCATCACCCCTCGACGATCAGTCATCTTGCGCCTGCTTTGGTTCAAGCTCCATTCGAATAGGGTGCTACGGAAATGTGCCTTCTTTGCCCTCCTTTTGAAGGCAGTGGAATGTGCTACAAGAGTCTATAAAGGGAGCGCTCCTCACGAAATATTGTGCGACCTTGTATGACGTAAAAGCATCGCCATGGCTCGTCGGCCCACAAAGTAGCGAATACATGTTTGTGCTTCTCTGGGACGATCGGCCTGTGGGATCACCTTATAGGCTTGGGTATACCACAGCACCTACGTAAGACTCAGCAGATTTATTGTGCTCTTCCTTCTTTCCTTCCGTTCACTATTTCTTATCCCCCTCCTCTCCTGTGAGAGACCGCCCGTGAAAAGGAACCGCGAAGCGCGATAGCCTGCCTCATCTAAAATGCTAATGCCTTCGTCTACGTTCCGGGCATACTCGCCGTGAGAATAATCCCACCTGGTCGATACTGTGCAGCGTTCCGCACTTTTTTGTGTGTGGTATCGCGTACAATTCATCGAGTATGATGAAGTACCGAGGGAAATGAAGGAAAAAGGCCGTGTATATGGGGGTTGACACTTCTTTTGTGAGTGCGCTCTCTTGAGGATTCCGTCATATAGTGGCCTTGATTGTCTCAGTTTCACCCGAACTTGGGATCAACGAATAGACTTCTTTCAGTGAACTATCACCTAGAATGTTCATTCCCTTACACCCACTTCTTTCGGAGAGGCTTACATGCCTCATTGATTTGTGAAATCAGCCTTCAATGGGACTTAACCGCATTCTCTAGTGAGAACACTAAGAATTGAAAAGACGTGGCAGTGGTTTTTTTGCGTGCACTGCCTCATTTCGTGGTGCACGCACATGGAACAGGCTAAGCGCAAAACGTTAGCTACAGAGGAAACTTCAGCAAAACCATGAGAATTGTTCAGACGTTGACTAGAGAGAGAGAGAGTAAAGATGCAAGGAAAGGCAGGGAGGTTAACCAGACGCACATCCGGTTTGCTACCCTGCACTGGGGAAAAGATAAAGGGGAGAAAAGAGGTTGCAGAAAGATGAGAAGGTACACACAATCCCGAGCACACTCGTGGAGCACACACAGTCTACAGGCGGTCGCTCAGGTTTGTTGACTTAAGGTAATGTAGCAGTGCTTCAGTTGCTTTCTGCGCAACTGAGGCAGATGCCCAAGGTCCTAGTATCTTCTGCACACAAAATGGTCCGGGGTCAAGTCGATTCAAAACCATCCGGAGCTGGCATCGCTGCGTGTCGTAGCAAGCGCAGCTGCACAGGACGTGTTCGATGGTCTCTTCAGCTCCGCAGTAGTCACATGTAGGAGTGCCCGCCATACCAATGCGGAAGGAGTACACCTTTGTAAATGCAACACCCAACCAAAGGCGGCATAACAGTGTCGCATCGGAGCGGGAAAGTTGTGATGGTAGCTTTAGCTTGAGCGAAGGATACAGTTCATAAAATTGACACCTTTGGAAGCTGGTAGACGACCAGAACGTGCGTGTGAGATCTCGAGCCAGCAGGTAAAGTTGTCTTGCTGCATCATTCCTTGATAGAGGAATCGGGACTACACGGGTTTCTTCATGGGCTGAGCGAGCTGCATCATCGGCTAATTGATTTCCGGTAATACCGATATGTCCAGGCAGCCATTGATATATAATATCATGCCCTCGTGCTAGAGCTTCATGATGGCAATGTCTTATTTCTTGTACCAGTTGGTCATGACTCCTCCTACGCATGGCAGACTGCAAACTCTGAAGCGCTGCCTTCGAATCACAGAATATGACCCATTTTCCTGGACGTTCTTGAACGAGATATTGTAAAGCAGCCCTTATAGCAGCAAGCTCTGATGGTAGATGTAGTCATATGCGACAACTTAAACCTGATTGTCATTTCTGCAGCCGGAATTACAGCGGCACCTGATGAGCTGCTGGACGAGACGGACCCATCAGTGTATATCTGCGTTCGGTCTAAGTACAACTCATGTAATAATAGCAGTGTTGCTTGCTTCAATGCTACTCTGGAGTGACTGCTTTTCTTTTTGATTCCCGGAATTTCTAGACGTACTTGCGGCTGGCCGAGGCACCACAAAGGACATGCCGTTCTCGCAGCTGGCGTACATCCTGATGAAATGCTGTTTAGGTGCTTGGCTATGACGTCTGAAAACGTATCACGTGGTCTTCCGGAAGGTAGAAGGGCCAAGTGGTGGTCGGGGACACGGCTAGCATGTCGAATGTGCGCTCTGAGGTAATCCACAACTATATATGTCCTGACCGAATGGTCTTTGGCAAGCATGATTGTGGCATAAGTAGAAGCGCATCGGGGCAGTCCTAGGCAGACACGCAGTGCCTGACCCTGCAAACTCTCCAATGAATGAGTATTCGATTTGCAAGTGTTAGTCAGTACCGGCAAGCTGTAGCGCAATAGACCCAGAAATAGGGCCCTGTACAGCTGTAGCATGGAGGCCACAGAAGTTCCCCATGCTTTACCGCACAAGAATTTCATGATATGCACAATAGATAGCAGTCTCTTCTTCAAGTACGCACAATGTGGGCTCCACGAAAGACTTCTGTCGATTATTATGCCCAGGAAACGATGCGTCCGTGCATATTTGACACTCTGCCCATTGATGTAAACAGGGTATGGCGTCATTGGTTTGCGTGTAAACGCCATCAACGTGCACTTCACAGTTGATATATTTAGGCCTCGTTTCTGAAGGTAGGTTGTTGTGAGGGTTGCTGCCCGCTGTATTCGTGCACGCACCTGAGGGCGAGTAACTGCAGCACTCCAGAGGCAAATATCATCGGCGTATATTGATAGGCACACCGACTTTGGCAGAACCTTCACCAGACCAATGAGGGCTACATTGAACAATGTAGGGCTTAAAACACCTCCCTGAGGTACTCCGCAGTAGGTGTAATGTTGGGCAGTTGTACCCTCATATGTTTGTACAAAGAAACCCCTGCCAGTTATATAATCTTTTATCCATTGAAACATTCGTCCACCAATGCCCATTGCTGCGAGAGAAGTGAGGATGGCATCGTGAGCTACATTATCATATGCACCCTTCACGTCAAGAAAGAGTGCCACTGATATGCGCTTGCGACTTTTTTCTTGTTGAAGAAATGTCGATAAGTCAAGGACACAGTCAATGGAGGAGCGGCCCCAAAGAAAGCCTGCCATGCAAGAAGGGTATTTGGTGTATCGTTCCAAGTACCACTCGAGACAAAATAGAATCATTCTTTCCATCATTTTTCCGAGGCAGCTTGCGAGGGCAATAGGGCGATACGCTGTAAAGTCCAATGGTGATTTTCCCGATTTCAAAAGTGGTATTAATCGACTTATTTTCCATTCTCGGGGAACACTGCCGCTGAGTCAGGAGTTGTTGAAGCATGTTGAAAGTTCTTTTCTGGCTTTTTGTCCAAGGTGTCCCAACGCACTATAAGTAATACCATCAGGACCTGGCGATGACATGCACTTAGAAGCGACTAACGCACCTTCCAGTTCTTCCATGGTGAACGGAATGTCCATTTCTGGTAATCGCGTCTCAGGAAGGATCACGGCGTCGATGCTCTCGTTCATAATATTCCCGGCAACTCTCGTGCAAAATTCTTCAGCCACCTCGAGTTCTGTTTTTCCATGACGGAGTGCCAAAGCTTTAAAGGGTGCCGTTGTTGCGGAGAGGAGCGAAGACCACGAACTGTTCTCCAGATATATGACAGCGGTTTATGAGGGTCTAGAGATTCGCAGAATGCTTTCCAGCGTTCGCTATCCACTTTGTAAATGCGTCGTTGAATCTTTTTCTGGAGCCGCCTTGCTTCCCTCAGATCGTAAATTGATCTTGTGCGTCTGTATCGTCGTTCAGCACACCTTCGTATAGCTCGTAATTTTTCCAGTTCAATGTCAAACTGTGTTATTTTAGACGAAAATGGTAATTTACAATTGGACGCTTGCATACCATCATGAACGATGGTACCCCCACATATCTGCGGGGTTTCACGTATGGCAGTTGCCTTCACCTGACATTGGTGTCACGGTGCTTCTCTCACAATGTTAAGTGGTTTTGCGATATTGAGACTTATGGGAGTGATCACGTACCCACCTACGTGATGATCGATGGTATCATAAAAAATTTCTCTTCCGGTGTTGCAATAGGCACTGACTGGTCGATGTTTGCATCGCGTGTTGAGAACGCTTGCCAAGAAGGCCTCGCCTGCAGCCTGGAAAATACTGTTACGGGGAGAAGGCATCTGAAAAATGCCTTTACTTTCGGTAAACAGGCAGGCATACAATATGGAGCCCGGTCTGCACGAGCTCGCCCTAAACATCGTCCTCTTTTCTACAATGTTCATTTGTGGCGCCCCGTAGCATCACCCCCGGCGGCGAAGGCACCGTCTCGGTGCCTGGTTGGTCTGAGTAAAATCGTGTCAGCCGAGTGACGTGAACAACGTCAGAACACGATCGCGCGCTGGTGGCGTTAAGAGGTTCAATTTCATATGTCACGTCGGTGACTTGGCGCACCACACGGTACGGACCCGAGTACGGTGAAGTCAGTTTTTCGCACAGGCCAACTCGCCACGACGGCGTCCAGAGAAGGACTGTGTCACCTTGACTGAAGTGGACATCACGATGGCACGCGTTGTAGACCTGTCGTTGTCGTTCCTGGGAATCGCTCAGACGCTGGCGAGCAATCTCACGTGCCTCTAGAGCTCTAGAAATCACATCGCGGGCATATTCTGACGTGTGGCCAACGGCAGGAAGGAGCGTGTCGAAAGGCAACGTAGGTTCTCGTCCGTACAGGAGTAAAAATGGCAAGAAACCTGCAGTGTCATGCCGAGACGTATTATAGGCAAATGTTACAAATGGAAGGGCGGTGTCCCAGTCACGATGGTCGGAAGAAACATACATGGCGAGCATGTCCGTGATGGTTCTATTCAGCCGCTCCGTGAGCCCGTTGGTTTGAGGATGATACGCCGTTGTGAACTTGTGCTTTGTAGCGCAAGAGTGCAATATGTCTTGGATAACTTGTGATAAAAAGTAGCGACCCCGATCGGTAAGCAGTTGCCGAGGAGCGCCGTGGTGTAATATGACGTCTTCTAGAAGAAAGTCAGCGACGTCGGTCGCACAACTGGTAGGAAGGGCCCGTGTGATGGCATACCGAGTGGTGTAATCCGTGGCGACTGCTATCCACTTGTTTCCGCTGGCCGATAAAGGAAACGGTCCTAGTAAGTCAACACCTATCCTATAAAATGGTTCGGATGGGATCTGAATGGGTTGAAGGTGTCCCGCTTTAAGTGTTGCTGGTTTTTTGCGGTGTTGACAGGATTTGCATGAGGCGACGTAACGGCAGACGGATCGGTAAATACCGGGCCAAAAGAAGCGACGTCGAACGCGGTCATAAGTTCTTGAAACTCCCAGGTGACCAGCTGTCGGAATATCATGCAGCTGTGCAAGGACAGTCTGACGCATATGTTGTGGTATGACCAACAGCAGCTCAGGTCCGTCAGGATGCATGCTGTAGCGATATAAGACGCCATCTTGGAGCAGGAACATACGGAGAGACGGAGGAGTTGTGGGACCACTAAGCTGGAGGATTATATCTCTGAGGTGAGGATCACGGCGTTGCTGATCTCCGATGTTGCTAAACGCGGAAAGTGCCAAAACGCAAGTAGCGTCATCGCTCTCAGAAAGGTCTGCTGGGTCTACTGGATGACGCGACAAGCAATCAGCATCCTCATGGTGGCGACCTGATTTGTAGACAACCGTGTAGGAATATTCCTGTAGCCGTAGAGCCCACCGGCCGAGACGTCCACAAGGATCTTTTAAGGACGACAACCAGCATAAGGCGTGGTGATCAGTGACAACCGTGAACGGGCGTCCATACAAATACGGCCGAAATTTAGCCACTGCCCAGACGAGTGCGAGGCATTCGCGTTCTGTGATGGAGTAATTTCGCTCTGCTGGCGATAAAAGACGGCTAGCGTATGCAATAACGCGCTCGCAGCCATGCTGTCGTTGTGCCAAAACGGCTCCGATTCTGTGGCCGCTGGCGTCAGTACGCACTTCCGTTGGAGCGCATATATCAAAGTGGCCGAGAATCGGTGGTGTCGTAAGTCTACTCGTCAGTTCAACGAATGCTCTGGTTTGTTCAGGTCCCCACACAAAAGTCACATTTTTTTTAGTAGTTCCGTGAGTGGTCGTGCGACGTCAGCAAAATTCCGCACAAATCTACGAAAGTAAGAACAAAGGCCCACAAAGCTTCGAACATCGTTCGCAGAGGTCGGCACAGGGGAATCTTTGACGGCATGGATTTTCTCAGGATCGGGACGAACACCAGAAGAATCGACAAGATGTCCAAGGACAGTGAGCTGCCGGCGGCCGAAGTGACATTTGGACGAGTTTAGTTCGAGTCCTGCTTTGCGGAAAACCGAAAGAATTGTTGAGAGACGCTCGAGGTGAGTTTCGAAAGTTGGCGAGAAAACAATGACGTCATCAAGGTAACATAAGCAGATTGACCACTTGAAACCGTGAAGAAGAGCGTCCATCATTCGTTCGAATGTAGCTGGGGCATTGCATAACCCGAATGGCATTACTTTGAACTGATAGAGCCCGTCGGGAGTTATAAATGCCGTCTTTTCACGGTCCAGATCATCAACTGATATCTGCCAGTACCCGGAACGGAGGTCGATGGAAGAGAAATAATTTGCTCCACTAAGGCAGTCAAGAGCGTCGTCTATCCGCGGCAGAGGATACACGTCTTTTTTTGTAACCTTGTTAAGATTTCTTTAGTCGACACAGAAGCGCCAGCTGTTATCCTTCTTTCTCACAAGCACAACGGGCGAAGCCCAAGGACTTGAAGAAGGTTCAATGATGTCTCGGGCAAGCATCTTGTCGACTTCTTGCTGGATCACGTGGCGCTCGGTGGAGGAAACTCGATAGGGTCGCCGGTGTACTGGATTTGCGTCACCGGTGTTGATCCGATGCTTTACGACGGTCGTTTGACCCAGGGGTCGGTCGCAGAAATCAAAGACGTCTTGATACGACGCAAGAAGGCCACGAAGCGCAGACACATGCTCTGCCGGGAGATCAGAGGCAATCATTCCAGTTATGCAGTCTAGTGTACTACACGACTGAATACTTGCAGATGACAGTGTATCCTCTGTTAGGGCCGATATGTGGTAGTCACCGGCAGGGGCAAGGGTTGCAAGGGATATTCCTCGTGGCAGCCCTTCAGGGCAAAGTCCAAAGTTTACAATAGGGAGACATGCCACGTTGTTCTTCATTGTGATGATGGTGTGGGGGAACGTAACATTGAGCGAACAGAGTACTGTAGGATTAGGCGAAATGACATAATCGCCGTCAGCCACAGGTGGATCAGAAGAGACGTCGATATACGTCACAGCTCGACAAGATAGGCGAACAAAGTCGGCGGAGCATAGCTTTGGCAGCGCAGGATCAGGAGGGTCAACGGCGTGTGGTAGGACAAGCTGAACAACACCAGCAGAACAGTCAATTAGGGCGGAATGCTCCGACAGAAAATCGAGTCCCAGTATGATGTCATGTGGGCAGTGGTCCAGTACGTAAAACAGAACAGTGGTATGACGTCCAGCAACAGTGACACGGGCGGCACACATCCCGGTGACCGCTGGTGTTGCACCATCAGCTACTCGGACAAGAGTGATCGGAGCAGGAGTGAGCACTTTCTTGAGTCGAGCACAAAGGTTGGAGTTCATGACTGATATGTGAGCGCCGGTGTGAATGAGTGCTGCCACAGAAGTACCGTCAACATTTACTTTAATCAAGTTGTTGTGTCTGGGTATCGTTTGTAGAGGAATTTTGGGTCGGGTCGTCGAAGCAGGCTCACCTCTAGGAGCTGCGCCCGTCAGTTTTCCGAGGACTGGTGGTAGGAGGGTGAGGGGGAGCGACGTCGGTTAGTTGAGCGGGACATGCGTCCAGAGGGCGACGGGGAGCGGCTTGGTCGGGCGGGCCTGGATGGCGAAGCATCATCTTGTGCCGTGTAGATCGGCATCCGAGAGCCAGAAGGGGGGCGTCGGGTGTTGGCATAATGCGACCATGGCTGCCAACCCCAGGAAGTGCGGCAATGACGTGAAATATGGCCCACTCGTCCACAGTTGAAGCAGATCGGCCTGTCATCGGAAGTTCGCCATTCTGCCGGGTTCCGGTAACGTGGGCGGTTGTTCAGTCCGCGGGACATATTAGGTGTACTGGGCAATCGGTAGTCAGGTCGGTTAACGGGGCATAGCGTCTGAAGTCCGGCGTTGGCCAGTTCCTGGCGTACGACACTCTTGATTAAAGAAATCGTGGCGCGAGAATCGTCAGGGGCCTCGACTTGGTCAGACAGGGGAGATGCTGCCTCGATTTCGTGGCGCACAATGCGCACGATATTGTCGGAAGCAGCAGGGGCTGGTGCCAAACGGGCGTCCTCGCAGGTTGATGTTGCAGCCGTGTTGGGAAGACGTGAAAAGTGTGGAGTGATACGGCGACTTTTCGCGTCTACGAAGCGTCGGCATTCTTTAATAACGTCGTCTACGGTCGATGAGTTGCGAAATACGAGGAGATTAAAGGCGTCATCGGCGATTCCTTTGAGGATGTGCGCGACCTTTTCAGATTCCGGCATCTTGTCATCAACCTTCCGGCAGAGGGCGAGCACATGCTGTATGTATGTGACGTATGACTCGGTGCCGGACTGGAGTCGGGACGCTAGTTCTTTTTGCGCAGCACGACGACGCCCGATGGGCTTGCCGAAGAGATCGATGAGTTTCTGCTTACAGATGTCCCAACTCGTGATATCTTCCTCGTGGTTGGAAAACCAAACTTTAGCTGTACCGTCAAGGTAGAGAATAATATTGGCCAACATGAGCGTCGGATCCCAGTTGTAAAGAGCGCTCACCCTTTCGTACAGCTGAAGCCATTCCTCCACGTCGGTACTGTCACTGCCCGAAAAGGTGCCTGGGTCACGCGGTTGAGTCAGGACGACGGTGCGGTTAGTTGCAGCTGGATGCGGTGCTGTTGGTTGCTGCGTAGTTGGACGAAGCACGGTTGGGGTAGTCTCCGAAGAATCCTCGTGTTCGTCTTGATCAGGCATCGCGCAGGCAGCCAAGGAACGTCCGCTGCGTAGAATCGTCGTGGTGTTGACTGTGGAAAGACCCGCACTCTCCACCAAAATGTTACGGGGAGAAGGCCTCTGAAAAATGCCTTTACTTTCGGTAAACAGGCAGGCATACAATATGGAGCCCGGTCTGCACGAGCTCGCCCTAAACATCGTCCTCTTTTCTACAATGTTCATTTGTGGCGCCCCGTAGCAATACCATAGTGGACGTTGACTAAGTGTCCAGAAACCTAATATGAAGGGGAGGTTGCAACAATGTACCATTTCACGGCTACCGACGCAGCATCTAAGTTTTCATATGCAAAGATGGGTTTGGTTCAATGTTGATGCCACGTACTTGATGAAGGCTTCACAAAGAGACTGTTTGGACGTGGTCTGCCAATCGGCTTCGGGTTCAGGAGATATAGCAGCAAATATTAAATAGTTCAATCCCCGAGGTTGTTAAGTAAAACTGAGGGCTAAACAAAACAAAACGCACATCCTAGCTTTATGATTTAAGGTCATAAACTTTTGCTGCAGGCATCAGGGAAACAAAATTTAGAAAGTTTGCTACGTAATAGTTCAAATGCTCTTGCTGGTACAGGGTCGTGCCATTAAATACTTATGACAATAAAGTTTAATGCAACAAAAACAGTAATGGTGCGGCTGTATATTGCCTTGCGACCTAAAATCGTATTGCGTTTTACAAACTCAAGTTTTGATAATTTAAAGAAGCGTGACTAAACATCATTTACCATGTAATTGCGTCATCCCTCGCTGGAGGGTTGTTCTCAATAGCATTTAAAATAATCACACGGTGAGAGTATAAGCCAAACAGCATGTATAACTAAGTCAACGAACTAAGAAAATTAGAATAACAAACATTGCCACATACGTATACGAGACTTCAAAAAAGAAAATCAAGCTCTCGTAGCCTGTGGCAGCAAACAACAAAAAAGAAAAAAACGCCATGTTTACAGTACGGGAACCTGAAACCTGAAAATACGCGAACCTGAAAGGCAGCAACAGTGGTAAGCCACAATTCTCAGTCACATTGGCTAACTTTTTTTTTGCAAGCGAGAGCAGGTGCAATGGAGCAGTACTGATAGCTTATGCAAGTCAAAATTATCTTCTCCCCAATCCCATATACCACCAATTTTTTCTAGCTTCCGTGCGCTGGTGCGGCTTTCACTGCACGGCAGCCGTAAGTAACGCCTCGCGATTGCTCTCTTTACTACTGTGCCCTATCAACCACCTTCTCTACCTCGTAAACTTCTCCCCGTCAGTCGGGCCGTACTCTCTGCTGCGTATTTGGCATGAGCACCAAGGTGTAAAACCTTTCAGCCAGGAGAGCCTTCTTTAGGCACCCGGAACCGTATGGTTCAGACTGATCGATACGCCCTCATGAGCTCGACTGGTTCATTGTTGCCTTGCACCATTTCTTCAAGTCTTAGCGTTGCTAGCAACACAAGATGTAACGTTGTCAATCCTGGCCGTTCTATGCAGTGAATGACGGGGAGCTATCGAGCAAGAAGTGTTAAAAGCAATGAAAAGACAGGAAGGTTACTGATATGGCATTGCCAGTTACTGAGAGGGCCCCGCCAGTCAGACAAAAAAAAGTGTTAAAGTGTGAAAGAGGCGCCAGTGTTAGTCATACAGCCTACATACGTACTAGTCTGATTTCTATAGAGACGAATAACAGAACTTTATTGTTTAGCAGCCTCCATTCAGCTATTAATGCGAGACCTTTCCTGCAAGGACGAAGTAACGCAAATTTGTTTTGTGCCAAACTTTGACTTTATGTTTAGTGTACACTGTAGAAAATAATGTATGAACACTGTGTCAGAAAGCACGTGAGCCTTGTGGAGTGATTGGCTCAAGTTTTAAGTTCCTACACCCTTTGTGCCTCTGTTCTTTGTAACGGCGCAAGCATATAGGATGCGGTTGAAACATGTTTTGTACTTGATTTTGTTCCTACGGCTTCCTGGCAGAAGCAGCACGAAGAGACTGCACAGGAAATACAGGCCCACATGCCAGTGCCATTGCAGTTCGTATTTACTGTTCTGTCTATTTCAACTTTTTCAGAGGGCTAAAATTGGCCTTTAAAATCAGTGGGCTTTTAGTCCTACAGAGCAGCAACAGCTATTGCTCGCGCCGGTGGCTGAGGCCATGATAGATAGGACCCTCGCTACATCCGCTTTAATGGTTCCTTTTGATTTCTCTTTCATCCACTCCACTTGGTCGCTGCCTCTTGGTCATTCTAAATTTTTGGCTACGTGTGCTCGCAGTAAGCTCGTTTCGTTGCTTCATCGAAGAGTCGCGCCATCCAGCTTTTTTTGTGGTACTCCGCCTTTGTGTGTTCTGTTTCCGACATATAGACCGGGTGCTTAGAAATGTAAAGAAAAAATCCTTAAAAAATAAGCAATATGTAATAGTCGTTCTATGCCTTCACAGTTGCTTTTTCTGTAGCGCCAGCATATAAATATGTCTAAAAAACTCCCAAGCATTTCCCCGAGGGTGAACATGGTTAAGTGCGAATACACGGGGTGATGCTATGAGGGGCATTTATTAATTCGCACTATTATATTTATTATTCACACTATGGTGCCTTTATGGTGTAATAATTCCTGGGAATCGCAATTTGATCACATGGGGGAGTTTACGTTAACTCACTGGCGAATGCCAACGAATTTTAACTTTACTCCCCCTCACGACCCGCTCTCGACGGGAGACTGAGAGAGAAGGCGGGCACGCGAGAGAGAGGGGTGTGCGCGCAGCTGCAGCGAGCGAGGAGAGCGGAGGAGCGAGCGAAGGGGGAGGGGGTATAAGGCGCGTTACTGACACCGATATCAGCGTCGCGTCCGTGGCTTATTCGGTAGAGCGTCGCGCTGCGGCCCGCCAAGTCCTCTTTCTTTTAAAGATAGAGAGAAGACTGCGAACGCCGCCGACGGCGGTGGATGGTTTGGGGTCGCTTATAAGTGTATTCACACTTAAAACATGATTTTGCGCACTAATTTAAAAAATGACAGCATATCTACGGGGTGAATATTGGAAAGTGGGGTGAAGCTTGGTTCACTCGTCGCTGCCGTGCCACTTGGGCCTCCCGTTGTCGTACTGCAGGGTCGTCGCGGCACTGCCGCACAGCTTCACGGCGTGCTTCTACCTCGCGCGCCCACACGTCGGGGTCTCTTCTTCGAGCACAAGCCACCGCCGTCTTGCGCGCACATCGCTCAGCAGCTTTGTTCATCCTCTGTCGTCGAGCCTCTGAATGCGCGCGCGCGCCATAACGGCGCTTTTATTGTACTATAGAGCACCCCCTGGCGTTCGGTGCCACCGAAGAACACGAGATTCTCTTTCTCCTTCTGTCAGTGTGATGTCAACTCTTCTTTTCTACACGTAACGCCCTCCAGTGTCGTACTATTTGCATTTTTCAGTGTATAGCAAAAGTACCGCCATCTCATGTTTCTTTTCATCGTGTACTCATCATATACAAGTACCACCATCTAGCGGACATTCAAAGGACCACTTTCTCGGGTATGTGCCACCGGTGGTTACAAGCGATAATAAAAGACGAACGAGCGACGCAATAAAGAGCTTCGTCCCTAGAAAATATAAAGACCTTACGTTTTATTTATAGGAGTAAAGTGGTTGTGCCAAAAGAGAAAATCGACGTCCTTCATGAGAACAACTCATTGCATTGTAGAAATTTCAACAAAACGGCCTCTCTTGAAGATGGGAAGCAGTGACATTCACCCAACTTCAGCGGCTAAACTGAAAGTGGAACGCTGAAGAGCGCAGATGTCATATTCCAAGATATTCTGGATTATTGAGCGTCGTTATGCCGACCATCAACCGACCTTGTCGTGTGTGCGTTGGCTGGTTGCGCTTACACACTTATACCCATCATATAACACACGCGTTAACAAAAGTGGAATAATTTAATTTCTGTACATTTTGTGTAAACAGTGGCATCATTTCGGTGATCTGCTTGTCGCCCTCGTTCTTGTTTTGGATTTAGTCTCACCTATCGATTTGGTTGAATTCCTCTGAGCTGCAAAAAAATACAGGAGACCGCTTTTTCTCTATCTCAAAGCTGCACTGAGTTCTTCGCTTGAAGAAATTTCGTTCTCTCAAAGAGTTGAAATTGAACCAGTTTTTTTATCATTTTTGAAGCATGCGAGCGAAAAGCACAGAAACTTTGACTCCGGTGAAGAGGCGCTATCTTGCCGGACACTTACGAATGCATGTGCAGCACGTAAGGATCGCCAGACACATCACCAGTTGAAAGATAGAGTACACAATTATCTCTCTTTCCGTCGTTGCAACACCCGATTCTTTGTCAAGGTGGAAAATTCATGGTTTGATAATCTGCGCTGTTCCTGATGTAGTATGCTTCCACTATTTCTTGTACTTCTTCGCCCTTCCCACTAAACAGATAGATAAGTGACACTATTATAAAGCGGGAGGCAGCCACATCTATGACAGTGACACAGTTTTGTTCTTGGCCACACTTGATACTTTGAAGTCTTTCAAATCGGTACGAAGTTCAAAAGTATACGACTGTACATAGGTTAACTTGCACGTCAAGAAGTCCGAGAACTTTTATTTGCTCCGTTCCCCCCCCCCCCCCCCCCCCTCCCGAAAAAAAACGGCTTGTCTGAAGCATATGACGGTTCAGGCATTGAAAGCCTCTGAATATATTGCGCATTAATATTTTTAAGAGCGATGCTGTCTATGGCTACTCTCTGGCGGATAGCATCAGCGGCTGAAAGACGCGGGAAACAGCAGTCTCTGGTGAACTGAATAACTTGACTATTCCAGTCGATTAGATGAAAACGAATAGATACTAATAAGTGCACAAAGTGTACGAGTTTTTCCAAATGTCACAATCACTTGAACAATTTCGCCTCAATGACGAACACTTGAATTAGCAACAAACGTCAAGCCGTTTTACTATTTTTGAAATGACAGGCCTTGCCATGAACTATATGATTTCATTTTGATACCGCTGTCGTCCGACGATGACGAGATGTTAAGAGTGATGTGCACAAGAAACAGAGAGCATTTTGATGTATGTCTCTTTATTCGCTCAATGTATTCAATATTGATAACATGTGTATTTACTATAGCAATATGCACTTGGCCATGCACAACATAATCGGATATATACTGGTCTACATATTTACAGTATTAGGGAGGCTGGCAGTCTTGCCTTTCATATATTGGTGGTCTTTTCAAAATTTCTGAGATGACCCGATGCTGCTGATCGGTTACACTTGTACATCCAGATATCTGAAGCTACGGCAAGGTTTTAGAGCTAGAAACCCGTGGACGTGATGCCACCTCATTGTGTATTCAGTAGCAGAAAGAAGAAGCCGTACAACGTCACGGAAACACTTCGGCCTGTGTACCTTTAGACGGTCAGCAGCACAACAAATCTCTGGATGGAAGAAGAGCTGGAGATGGAAGAAGAGCGCGAATTTAGTCCTGGCTTGCAGTTTACTCTAGCGTAAAAAGGCCGCGGTGCGCTTTATCCAATACCTTTGTGGCGTTGTGGCAAGAGTCGGTGGTGCCATTTATTATGAGAATGACTGAGTAATCGAAACGTGTGGCTCTTTCGCTGAGCTGGAAATTACAGCCGGAGTAATTGCTTGACCACGTCCAAACCGGAGGATGCCCATGTACGAAGAGGCTTACGTTTATCGAGCGGGCACATCGCCTTTTACTTCTCTCGCAACATATTGTTTCATGCTTCCTGATAATTACAGTGGCAGGAATACCAGAAACCCTGGTAAGGGCTGAATGGACTGGTACAGACACGATGCCTGATTGCTGTCAAGTGTATTCCTGAGTGGCGATTTCACTTTTTGTTTCCTTCATTTCCGTGGAGCCAATGTTAATCCACTTTACACCATCATTAGGGGGATTTACCGTGTCTATAAAAGTATACTGATAAAGGTGTTTTGACAAACCAAACCACTAATGCTCTTAGGTATTCTGAAATACCAAAACGTCCATAATATCGATGTATTGGTTTGCCAAAACACCCTTATCGTAGGGACTAAAGAACTCCCTATCGTAGGGAGTTGGTTATAAACACAGACAAAAGCACCTTGATGGTGCAATCTTGTTTAAAATAGTATGATTGTGACCAATGTTACACTTACCCTTTTTAGAGAAAGCTTACTTGCCCTCACAGATTTAGTCATGAAACAAATATTCCTTTTGGCACCTGACTGAACTAAAAGTTATAATAATAATAAAGCAGATTTCAGCATGAACGTTCGCCCAGCGCGTATGATGGTTATGAATATTTTTTCGGTTGCTCTGCAGGTGCTGTGTGGTTAAAAGCGAATGAAAGTAATGAACCGGCTTATGTCATAACGACAGCACCAACCCTGGGAACATATTAAGCAGCATTGTCTACATTCACTTCCTGTTTGTAGTTTATATTTGGAGGATATCAAAAGATTGGAGACTGTACCCTCTGGGAAAACTTTGAATCACCCGCGAAATTTTGTTCGAATAGGTCATACCGAACAGTACATCACAGCAGCTTTAGAACGGGCTGAAAATCAAATTTCGGAACACCCCTCGAAGCAGTAAAAATGTTTACTTCATTTTTTGCAGGTCGCATGTTTCCTCAACCTCTTACACTGACTGTTCTTGTCAGTGTATGTATGAATTTTTCATTAATTTTTCCGTGAAATTCGTGCAATTCTCCACTAACTGCTGCTGAGACATCTGTCAATAACAAAGACAACAATTATCACAATTTATTGTGAGTGGCCTCGTAGTTCTGCCGCATTCAAATAGGGTTAACAATCTGCAGACAATCTGAAAAGAAACGCGAACGTAGAGAATGACTTCTGCATTACTAATTAGCTAGTAACGTATGAAACGCATGCAACTGTAACTTAACTGTTAATGGTACGAAAAACCCACCTGTTTGATAAGCAAGTATCTGTTACAATTCATGTTGTCCATGTTTGTTTCTAAAAACAATGTTTTTTATTCATTTATCAGATTCCCTAAAGGCCCTGAAGGTACTACATAGGGGGGTAACAATAAGTGGGGAAAATAAGACAGAATAAACACCAAACAATTTATTACCGATACAAGGACAAGAGTAAGTAAAAATTAAGGTTGAACAATAGCTAAAGAAAAGCAAGCAAAGTTCATGCACTTAAAAATAAATATTTTTGTTTTAGGGGACACACAGGCTTTCATAATGATTAGCTTAGAGTTTTAGGAAGCACTTGACGTGATTAACGAATCAGTTACAATTTACAGTGGGCGCGATGTCAGTAGGGGGAACGTTCCATGCGAGAAGGGCGATGAGAAGCGGAGATTTTTGCGTATTGCAAGCACTTTGAGCATCTATCTATCTATCTATCTATCTATCTATCTATCTATCTATCTATCTATCTATCTATCTATCTATCTATCTATCTATCTATCTATCTATCTATCTATCTATCTATCTATCTATCTATCTATCTATCTATCTATCTATCTATCTATCTATCTATCTATCTATCTATCTATCTATCTATCTATCTATTTATCTATCTATCTATCCGTCCGTCTCTCCATCCATCGATCCATCCATCCTTCCATCCATCCATCCATCCATCCATCCATCGATCCATCCATCCATCCATCCATCCATCCATCCATCCATCCATCCATCCATCCATCCATCCATTCATCCATCCATCCATCCATCCATCCATCCATTCATCCATCCATCCACGTTGTCGGCTACATCTGGATGTTCTCGTCATCCCCTTGAATAAACCAAAATTACAATTTTTTTATTTTTTTTTTTTTTTATTTGAAACAAAACCCGCAGCGCCACTTAGGCATTATTGCGGGGGGCACAGAGCCTCATAAAATGAATCCGCAGTCTTGCGGCCAACTACATCGGCTGGTAACGTGTTCCATTCAACAATGGATTGCGGAAAAAAAGAATGCTTAAAAAGATCCGTTCTGGGGTTGTATGGCCGTACTTTAAATTTGTGATCATGACGGGAGGATTGATAATACGCTTTTTTTAAATAATCTGAAGCATTAATGCCCGTTTTATTGTTATATATCGAATAAAATAGTTTTAATCTTAGATTACGTCTTCGATCTTGTAAGTATTGCCAATTAAGTTCTCTTTTCATACAACGGGAGCTTTCAGTTCGGCCATATTTTCCCAGAACAAATCTTGCTGCCATCGACTGAATGCGCTCTAATTCATGAATATGTATTTTGTTAAACGGATCCCACACAGGACAGGCGTATTCTAGTATTGGTCTCACATAGGCATAATATGCGGCCTGTTTAACCTCCTTGGTTACATGTTTAAGATTTCTTTGTAAAAAGCCTAGGGCTTTTCCCGCTCTACTTACAACATTGCCAATGTGCTCAGACCATCCCCCATCCTCAGAAAGCGTGACACCCAAATACTTATATTTGTGTTCATACCTAATAACTTCATTGTTTAATATGTACTGATTTGTAAATCTATTAACCTTTTTGGTGAAACTGACGTGAACACATTTATTCGTGTTTAATACCATGTCATTATTTTTACACCATGCCTCCACGTGATTAAGGTCATCCTGAAGCTGGGTGGAATCCGTTTGGTCGGTCAATTCAGTATACAACACACAGTCGTCAGCAAACATTCTGATACGACACCTAATTGTATCCGAAATATCATTAATAAACACAAGGAAGAGAAGCGGACCGAGTACGGAACCCTGAGGTACCCCTGATGTCACCGAAGCTAAACACGAACAAGATCCACCAAGCACAACCTTTTGTTTTCTTGAAGTTAAATAGTCCGCAATCCAACGGCAAATGGTTTGATGAATGTTCAAGTTCTGCAGTTTTTGAATCAGAATAGAGTGTGATACCGTATCGAAAGCCTTTCTGAAGTCTAAAAATAAACAATCAATCTGTCCTCGATTATCTAAAACTGATGCTATATCATGATAGAATTCAATTAATTGGGTTGTGCATGAAAAACCCTGTCTAAATCCGTGTTGTTTAGGATTAAAAAATTTAATTGAAGTCAGGTGATTCATTAAAGCAGAAAAAAGAACATGTTCAAGTACTTTACAACAAATCGGCGTCAAAGAAATTGGTCTGTAATTTGATACGTCTGATTTAGAACCACTTTTGAAAACTGGCACAACATTAGCTATTTTCCAATCATCAGGAAGCTTGCCTTCATCGAGTGATTTTTTATAGATAACATAAAGGTAACGAGCCACTGCCTCAGAGCAAAGTTTTAAAACTCTTGGTGATATGCCATCAGGGCCAGTTGCTTTACCTTCGTCAATGCGCTGTAACAACTTCATTATGCCATTGAATGAAAGCTCTATCTCACCCATAGGCAAATATTGTTCTTTTTTATTCGTGACAATCACTTGTGTAGGTGGGCGGAAGACCGATTTAAAGAAGTCGTTAAAAAGTGTGGCTTTATCTCGATCCTCAATTACAATCTCGCCACCGTAACGTAGGTTTGGTGGGCTAACCTTCTCAGTACCACATCGTCTCATATATTTCCAAAACCTTTTCTTATTAGAAAAGTCAGCGGCCAGACTCTTAAAATACTTTTTCTTGGTTTCTTTCAGTTCCATTTTATAAAGTGATGTCAAATCTTTCATTTTATTAAAATTTTCAGGGGATTTTTTTTGGCAGTATCGGGAAAAAGCCCTCTTGCGCTTTTTGATAAGCTGAATAAGATGCCCCTTAATCCAAGGTTTCTTAATTTTACTCAGTTTATCGCTTGAGACGCTCGGGACGTGACGCCGAATGAGCCCAGTAATGCGTTCCTTAAACACTTGCCATAGCTGCTCAACAGTTGCTTCGTCTGCACTGCATTCAAAAGACAGAAATTGTTGCTCAAGACCAGCTGATATTTGCTGATAGTTTGCTTTACTATAAAAGAAGATTCTCCTAGATTCGCATTTCTTTGTATTTACCCGAGATCTTGTCAGCTTTGCAAAGACGGCGTTGTGATCACTAATACCGGGAATAACGTGTGTTTCATTAATGACATCAGGGGTATTACAAAACAACAAATCCAGAATGTTGTCACCTCGCGTAGGACTGGAAACATACTGCATGAGGCCGAGCACGTCAGTCAACGTTTTCAATTCACAGTATGTCGCTGCCTGAGACTTTAAGACACAATTACCGTTATTCCACTCAGCATCCGGTAAATTAAAGTCACCAGCAAGAACGACACATTCTTTAGAAAATGTGCAGGCAATTTTTCTCAGCTGACGCATAACATTCGGTTCAAAGACAGGAGGCCGATAGAAAGCACCAACAATGAAACTAGAACGATTACTTTGCACTACTCGGCACCAAACAGATTCAGTTTCATTGTTATCAATAAAAATTTCTTCGGACATCAAAGAATCCTTCACAAGAATGAAAACACCACCACCATGCGTTGACCGGTCTTTTCGATATGTTTGAAAATTGCAAGGAAACATTTCAGAGTTCGAAACTGCTTCGTCAAGCCAAGATTCTGACCCAATGACTAAGTCAGCGTTCACTGACCCAATAAGGCCACCCAGCTCATCAGCTTTATTCTTAACACTTCGGCAATTCATCATCAGAAGGACAATATCTCGGGCACCTTGGGGCTTTTGTCTCACTTCTTTGTTATCGCGTCACGAACGTCTTACTTTTGTGACATCTTGCGCAACGCTATCCCAAGTGTAAGTCCTACCGTCAATGATAAGCTTATCAAAAGAAAGTTTCACTGTGTGACCATCTGCTTTTTTTGATTTTGCATATTCCCATAAGTGCTTTCTTTTTTCGCGCACCTGCTTGGAATAGTCGTCACTGATTGATAAGCCAGAATCTTTCAATTTGTGTGCATTTTTGTAGAGATCAGCTTTTTCTCGAAAGTTGTAAAGCCGTAGAATGACTGGTCTGTTCTTCCCCCGCTTCTTTGCTCCAATGCGGTGAATTCTTTCAACACTCATTAAGGTGACACCCATTTTAGCAGTAAAAATATCGTCAAGAACAGTTTTACGAAGTGATTCAGTTGTTTCACCAGTACTTTCTTTCAACCCATATACAACCAAATTATTACGTCTGCTTCTGTTCTCAAGATCATCGAGTTTCACTTGCATCTCAACAATGCCTGCCGATATTCGATCCACTGTTTTCTCACAACGTTCAAATTGTACACTTTTACCGGCAAGGCATTTTAATTCACTTTCAATTGAGTCTAACCTCTGATCCGTAAGAGCAATGTAGTCGTCGAGCTTCTTTCTAATTGTTCCCATCACCTCAAGTATTTCTTTTTGACCTTTAAGTAGCTCCTGCATTGCAGAATCATTAGGGCCCGGGTTCATTTCAATGTCCCCACTCAGAAGCAATACCAACATACACGCAGCATCAAAGCACTCGGCCACTCCATCACAAAAGGCTCTTGGGCAAGGCAACACCACCAGGCACCGGAAACTCGTGGTGCATTTGGAATAGGAATGTTTTTTACTACCCTGCAGAACGTACAAGAGCAGATTATTCCGTGGCCGCATGCTGGCGGTGAAACCCTGCCCAATGCCGCTGTAAACGTGGTAAGATGTGATGGTAAGATGGTGGTAATTGAATTCGCTGGTCATGGTATTATTAAAATCACAATCACACCGTGTGTCTTGTCAAACCATTTCCGCCAGACGTGTGGTAGATGACCGTGGTCAATTATGTTCCACACGTGATCGACAGTTTATATCTACCTAGGAACGGCGAGAACAAACTCAAGTTTTTTTAACGCGTGAGCGTTAGTGAAAAATCACAGCGTACCCACAAAGTGAACGATGGCGAGTGGGCGAAGCTTCGGGGGATCACTAATCCCCGTAAATTTTTTTCTCTCTTAACGAAATGTATTTCATTACCAAGAGAGAGAGAGGGAGAGAGATAGCCGGGAGTGACCGCGTTTGATATATCTTGAGGCGCCCCCAAGAATGTTTAAAAAATGGAAGCATATCCGCGGAGTGAATGATGGAGAGTAGGGCAAAGCATTCGTCTGTCCATGCGTCCATCTGTGTGACCGTCCATGCGTCTGTTCGTGCGCCCGTCCCTGCGTTCGTTCATGCATCCGCCCCTGCGTCCGTTCATGTGTCCATCCATGCATCTGTCTGTGTGTCCGTTCGTCCATCTATTCAACACTCCAAGTCCCACCATCTCGCATATTTTTATCATATATTCTCCATATAGAAGCACCGCTATTCAGTGGACATTCCAAGGACTAAACGAAAGGTGGCACACGCACACTTTCTTACGGCTTGCGCTTCGGGTCTACTTCTCACCTTCAACCACCTTGAGTTCATTGTATATACTAGTTCACTGTATTCATGGCACTGCGGCCCAATGCTCACTAAACCTTTCCAAAACCAAGGAGGTTACGCCCAGCGAGTATAACGTAGCAATCTTTTCCCGTCAGATAGTGCTCAATGTACATGCCAGTGGCTGCTAATGTGAAAGGAGAGACAGGGGGATTCAGCTTTTAATTTGTTACGGCTTGCGCTTCGTATCTGCTTCCCCCCTTTAACCACCTCGAATTCATTCATGGTATATACTAGTTCATTGTATTCATGGCCCTGCAGCTCAATGCTCGCTAAACCTTTCTAAAACAGAGGAGGTTACACCCAGCGAGTATAATGTAGCAACCCTTTTTTGTCCGATAGTGCTCAATGTACATGCCAATGGCTGCTATCGGGGATCGCAGCGTGCGCGTTGACTAAAAGCCGAATGCTCCTGTCTCTCATTTCCAATTAGCAGCCATTGGCATGTACATTGAGCACTATTTTTGTTGTTAAACAACGCACAGAAGAAATCTCTCACCGGCACCACCTTGGAGGTCAAATGTTATACCTATTTCGGGTATGTGCCACTGGTGGTTACGTACTACGAGGGACGCACAAGCCACGCCATAAGGAGCTTCGCCCCTAATTATCTTGTAAACCTTCTTGGGCGATACAGTGAAAGAAACAGCGTGCCACGAGCGCACCCGCGATCATCGTTCTCCTCTTTCCACCTATGATTGGCGTGCTCGCGTGCGCCACTACCAGCGCGTGAATGCCATGGACATCACAGGGACAAGGCTCCATCCCAACGTGCTTCGCCCCTGAAAGCTGACATCCGTTAGCATTGGCGCGACGAATGCGCAGAATAAATTTCAGCTTCCCAGCAGAAATCGTACCCCAGCATTCGGCCAGGCAATCAAGTATTCCGCCACAGAGCCCCGCCAGGTCTCGGAACTACTTTTGAAGACATCCCTGGTGTTCGTGAAGCGTGAATTGTGGTTGCAGTGCTGGCTGTAAAATTTTATAAACATTACCTATGTATTCCTTTGATTCAGTCGTCACGTCGGGTTAATGTCAATAGTAGTTAGGCGCCCATCCGCTGAAATCTATTCCAGGCCTACCATCCCTGCGAGCACCACCGTTTCATATCAGCTTACATGCTTATGGTAAGGTGACATGGTAAGGCAACTCTGAACATCTGGTTATGGAAACCATATGCGGCCATTTAACATATGTCAGTGCGGGCATTTGCACATCATATTTTCAGCAACCGTACGTAACGTTTAGCTCAGTTAAAATATACAACACAGTAACATTCCATGTGCATGCTTCTCATGAAGTCGATTTCCAGGGTGCGTAAGATCTGCTGAATTTTTATTCATTTATTTTTTATAATACTCTCAGAGCCAACTGGCTTTTAAGAGTGGAGAGGTTATTTTCATCAAATGTTCTGAGAATAAACGTTCGACAAATGGAAGAGCAATAAGCTGTTCTAGATTTAATGTGTGTGTTTAGAAAAATTATTGACGATTCAGAGTTCCTTACCCAGAGTGCTACTGAAGAGCAGTGTGTTAGAAAAAGTGGTTAACGATTTAGGGAACCTAATACTCTGCAATTGGAAAGCTGAAAGCCGTCCCGTGGACCTCTTACCGAAGTGTGTTTAGAAAAAGTGGGTAACGATTTAGAGTACTAGGTACTCTACTATGGGTGAGCGAGGTGAGAAGCATGTGTGTAACCAATGGGTAACGTGGATGCTGGCACACATACGCCACTTCGAAGAGTCAACACACAAGCACAAGCTTCGGTTAAGATTTTTTCAGCACAAATACCTTGGCATGACAACAACCGCAGCATGAAGCAGCTTCTAAGAGAGCCTTTAGGTGGGCATATTATCCTTTAAGATAACGCCTCCTCACGCTAGGCATGAACCGCAATTTCTTAAAGATCTTGATCAAAAAATCAAAAGCAGCAATCGAAGGCATCTGGCAAGGTCACGGTGCGATAAACAAATTGGTCACATGTTCAAAACCCACTGGTTTAATTGTGAGTACGGAATGTTTGAGTGATGAGGCTAACAAGGCTCTCAACCCCTTTAAACTGTCTCAACAATCACGTGATGGCACAGCTGCCCGTGCGGCAACTCCGTCGTCAGAAGGCACGCTGCAGCAGTCGAGTTAGTGGTAGGGCTACCACGCGAACATGTCGCCTGTGTAGCGTGGCCACAATCAGCCCGCTCGTGCAAAAAGGGCGACGCACGCATCATGTTCCGTTCTCACTGCCGTGCACACTTTGACACTTACAAAGTGTCCTTCAATTTTTTCTTCAGATTATAAAAACAGTAGCGTTCATTTCTGAAAAGCGAAATGAAATGAACAAAGTAGTTAGTACAGGTAAGAGATCATCCAGGTTACGCGATGTTTGCGAGTATTTCGTGGGAAAACAAGCAGTCAGTGATTGTTGCGACATCTGAAGGAAGGTGGTTTGAATACTTAGACTTACGGAAACTAAACGACATGAAGACCGACCTAATATTGCATTATGCAATCCCTATCTCAACAGCGATGCTGTTTAAACTATCGGTAACCTTGACTCCATCGTTAAAAACTCTTCGGGTTGTTATGCACCCCAGAAATTGCGCCCTTAGTTTCTGTGGCGATATAATTTTGTGAAGCTATTCCACATGCTAGCGTTAAACGAAAATTCTCCTTGGCAAACTGGAGCTCGTCACATACTTGAAAGAGAGAGAAAGAAAAAAGGTGAGAGAAAGAAACGGAGAAATGTAGAGATGAATAAACAGAATAAACAAGCATGAAGATAGCACGTTACATAGGAACAAACATTTTTTTAGGAAAGATTGACATGTGCTCATTCCTTTCATGGGAAAGGTACCAATCGATTGTTTACTTATTGGTAAATGATTTGGTTTCAATGAAATGGAGAGATGCGTACCTAACCCCTTGAGTAGTTTAAGAAGCAGAGGATTGAGTATGATTTAAAGAATATAGGAGGGAACACTCTAATACCCTTTGAAAAGTCACAGTGGCTATGCGTAAGGAACGTTTCAGAAAGAAGACAGATGGGACAGAACGCACACTTGAAAGTGTGCGCTCTTTCTTATCTGTCTTCTTTTAAAACATTCCTGCACACCAAGAAAGTATATTTCATTCAAAAATGCTAAGCGCACTTAGCAAGTGCGAAAGAGCTTATATCACTGGCTCTGAATTAAGTGGGAACAAGTGACCTTAATAGGAATCCATTTAAACTAATTGTGCAGTAAACTTGAATTTTATATCACCTTTGCTAGTGCTGACGCATGTACATACCTTTAAAACGCCAGCTAGCTGAGGAACAGATAACACCTTGCCGAACGTTAAATGATAAGGATAAGGCATGGCTAATAACACACAGGAAAATTTAGTCTACACATGAGGGTTCCTTCATCGGTACGTTCTCATTTCTTCACTTTGACCAAGTGTGTATTATTCAGCGTGATATAAATAACCGCAAAAACTGTGGAAACACATTCAAGGCTAACACCTCTAACAGCGTAAAAAACACGAAATAAGTAGACCTTTCACTTGCTTGACAAAAATGAAACATCTTTATTCACGAAACAAGGGTGACATTGGCATCATCTTGCTCACTGGCAGGGTTGCTATTGGTGGCTAGTTTGCACAAACTTGGCTAAGTTTGGACCCGTTTGGCGATCAAATTTTCCCTGTTTGCGCCATAGCTAGGTACTGGCTAAATTTAGGTTTCCAGTTTTACTTATTCAATATGGTTTCATTTATTGATGAGTAATAGCACTCATGTTCTATTTGGCCCAAATTTGACGATAATATTAAATAACATGGCTACTTTGTCTACATATGGCTCGAGCGCTGGCGCTCTTCCACTTCAACACAACGCCAACCTTGATCCCAGGCTTCATTGAACTGCCCTGCACGCAGCCAAATGCATGCCGAGGCCTTCTGCGTTCAAGAATGGCTCGTCGCATTCCTCCCGTGTGAACGGGGCCAAGTTGTTGCTCCCACGACATAGAACGTAGCATGAAGCCATGAGCATCTTTGCGCCACCGTAATTTTTGAGCTCGTTCACATGCTCGTCGATATCAACTGTGACGGCAGCACGGTACACTTTTTACAGAAGCCAGCGTGCCTACAAAGCTCAATAATTGTGGTGGAGCCAAATGCGTGGCGAGATCGGCTGGCATTTTGGCAATCGCGACCATACGATCGAAGATGTAGCCAGCAGCTCCCGGTCTAGCCGAGCTGCGTGCTGGCAATCAGTTTAAGAAATATTATAGTGAACATCTGTGAAATGACATTTTTGCTCCGTTATTCTTTCCGGTCCGTGAAAGGTGCCTTCAACAAGTTGCGTTCAGTTTCACGCTCAGCGACAACGGTATCAGGACACACGCAGGGATTACTGCGTTTTTGGTTGGAGGCTATCACTGGTAGTGGTAGTTATTCTCTGGGCTTATATCATACCCAATGTAGGAGATTCATATCGCTTTGTCAGGACGGGCCCATCTTACCTTCCCCCTTTTCTCTTTTTCCTCGACTTTATTATAAACTTCCAACAATGCATACGACGTGTGTTAGAAACGTCATGAGATAGGCCACGCCACAGGCAATCTCGTGACGTTGTGTCTAACGACCTGTGCTAGGCCAGTTTGTTTATTTCTTCCCCTTCCTCATACCGTGTTACAACTTCGTGCAGCTCATGCAGTAGTTTCGACAGTGCCATAAGTAAAGTTTTGTTTTTGCAGAGCATTACAGAAATGGAGCATCGTAAGTTAGAGCTGCGTTGTGCCATGATGCTTCGTGTTAATTTAGTAAGTGCGCGAGTATGACTTTTGAAAAGCTAAAGCAAGCGTATGAGAAACATTGTTTATCAAGAGCACAAGTTTTTTGCTGGCTGGAGTTATTTTTGGAAGGCCAAGAAGTCATTGAAGAGTGACCACTTTCAGGGAAACATAGCAAACAAGTGGCTGTTTCATCATGACGATGAAACGTGTCCAACAGCCCTTATTGTGATTCAATTTTAGGAGCGAAGCTCCTTAAGCAGTGGGTCGTGCGTCAGTGATGTATGTAGCAGTAGGTAGCCATCTCTAATTTACACCTTGGAATGTCTGCCAATGGTGGTACTTCTGTATGATGAATATACGATGAAAAGTTGCGAGATGGCGATACGTGGAGTATTTACTAGATGGACGGACGAACGCATGCATGGACGGATGGACGGATGCACAGACGGAAAGATGGATGGACGCGTGGACAGATAAAGGACTGACGCACAGGTGAACGGACGCACGAATGGATGCACGGACGGACGGATCGCACGAACAGTCGCACGGCTGGTCGCATGGACGGGTGCATGGACGGACATAAGCAAAAACAAACGGACGGACTGATGGACGCTTCGCCCCACTCATCATTATTCACTCCGTGGATATGCTGTGATTTTTTACCTAAAACACAATAATGCTTTTCCTCAATCCCCTATTCCCTCTATTTAAGCCCTCGACATTTTCCTTTTTCCTGATCTTGCGAATGAACACACAGGAGAGCTACGATAGCTGCAACCGTTTACTCAGAAGATTGGAACATAAATTGAATAATGTAGAAATGCCTTCTTTTTTCTTTAGTTTATTGTTTTCTCCTTGTTATATGTGTTCCTATATCTTCATCCTTCTGGTGAGTAAACCGACTTCATGGCTCTTCGTTAAAGCAAGGTGTTGGAGCGGGCTAGTTGGAATTCCATGTCTTAAGCAGCTCAAGCACAAAAAACTATCAACAGACTAAGGGGACAAGGACGACAAGCGCTAACTTCCAACTAAAACTATATAGCCAAGCACTAAGAATATACACCTATCACATGACATCACAATCAAAACAATCAATGCACACTGACGAAAAAAAAGAAAAAGAGAGAAAAAAGAGAAAAGGAAAAAAGCAAAGAGAACAACAGCAGGAAAAGAAAGAAAGAAAAAGGAAAAAAATGAAAGAAAAAGGAAAAAGAAACAAAGCAGCAGTGAATTATTTGTTGAAGCCTGTTGTCAAGAGTGTTCAAAGGGCAGACTCCTGAGAGTTGGTCTCAGCCTGCGAAGACGTCCTTTAGCAAGCGTATTTTCCAAAAAGGCTTATGGATTTTATTGTTCTAATAAAACGATGTCGCTATTTTTTTAAGTTTCTGATGATTACTTGTCATAGTGGGCTTCAATTATGCACTCTGTATTTCTTTCATATACTCAGAATTCCATCATTGCCACCATACTTTGGCAACTTTTTCGTGGTCTCCACACCTCCTGAAGGTTGTGGTCTCATTTTTCGGTGATGTCTGCTCCAAGTTTTTGCTTTTCGCCAATAAGATCTCATGAGGTCAAGGAGTGGGCTTCTTAGGTTCCTTCTAAACGTTCGTAAGTGGTCGATTGTTCATTATGCCTTCAACTTCACAGACTAGGTTTGCGCAACTCCTCAGTATGTATTAAACGCCGACCAATCATTTCTGGCATGCAGAGCTGACTTCAAGCTGCGAATTTGCCGTTCATAAAAGCCACCCATCATGGTGCATTTTCGGGAATGAAATTCCAATCGATAAGCTGATTGGCAGTGAAACTTCTCGTTGTCTCCCTTGGTAGCATCGTGACTAGGTTCAATTCTTTGTTAGGTTTCTTTGAAACATTCGCATCGTCCCTGTAGATGACTGAGCACATCTCTCTTGCAATGAAGGGTCAAAAAGGTTGCAGAAAGCTTTCAGCTGAAGTTTCTTTAATCGTTTCTACGTGCACAGCTTTTGTAACGGCTCATGTAAGAATTAATATGTACACCTTGATTATATCTTCCTTTGTTTTAACCGCTTGCGCAGGACCTGCGAAGTATGGCAGGTGTTAAAAACAACAAAGAATATCTTTCAACTTTCTCGAAGCACAACCAATATATGTGCTTCTCTGTCGAGGTTTACCAGGACGATTGTTTCTATACAACGCCCCGCCTTCAAAGTGTGCCAAAGTGTGCGAAATTTTGCGAACAGGCGCAATTTGCAGCGTCGCCATCGTTCGCACACCAGGACCATATTTCCCGTCTAGTGTTCTTGCTATAAACTTTCGAGGTGTTCTGTTGCTTTTTTTTTCAATCGTTGAGCTCACAGTGTCCTTTCAAAACATCTACTGCTCTTAGCTTTGTGTTGTAATCGCAGCCGTTGCAAGGTGGCCATTTTCACTTCGTCAAATCTTTAGCTTACCACAAATTTGCATTTTGTCTCATCAGGGAAAACGTTCACCCACTCGAGGTAGTAGTCGTACGACTACTACCATTGGACCCTACCTGGAAGAACGACTCGAGAAGCGTTAAAAATTGCTACAGTTCAACACAACATCTCTTTTTTTTGGAACATTCCATCGTGTAGATCACACAAAAAACAAAGATCGCTGTTTCGCAGCTCAAATTGTACTGTAATTTTCTGCGGCTCACCCTAAAGGCGTACAGAAATCCCGGGAAATTTTACGTTCCAATCGTTCAGGATTGCCCGTAAAGACACGGTACAATATAGGTCTGGAAATATTTTGCAGTTGTGAGGAAAATCTTTGGCGAGCACACCGACAACCCATCTACTCGAAAGAATTGGGCATGGTAAACACCAAAGAAGAAATATGTTCGAATCGAAGAAAGCGCTACGTGTCCGACTCGAAAAGTGGCCATAAATTGGGATAAATAATGTTCGCTCTTTGAATGGGCCCAAGGTGGCCACCGGCGTGGGTGAGATTGCTGATAGCTAAATTACGAAAAAAAAGGTAACATAAACCAAAGGGAACCCACTAAGCTTTATACTTTATCTAGTCATGAAGTTTGGGAGTTTGGGCAGTAAAAGAGAAGAAGCTTCAGAAATTTGCAGCTTCCACAATATCGACTTCTCCGCTGAGCGTCGTGTGGTCTTCAAGTTTTCAGAGCCATTGAATCGTTTCTTCTTTTCACTTCATACTTTTTTTTCTCGTAACAACGAACTTGACCGGTGCTCGGTTATGTGGTGGTAAAATGTCCTTAAGCTATAAAACGAGGCTGTCGTAAAAAAATAATGCAACAGCCCGTTATCTCAATGTTAGCCTAATAACATAGTGATGCCAAATTAAAACATAGCAGTGGCGCGAAATTCAAATATTTGCGGTTAGTTGCTCCAAGTCAGAACACGAATCACTATAGACACAAAGAACTATCACGTAGGTTCCAAATGCAATAATTATATTTCAACATCGGTACTTTACTAGAGCACTTTCGGTGTCGATATCGATAAGGAGCCTTCGCAGCGACATGTCAACACAAGTCTGACTTCCCAGAAAGACGGCATTTCGCGAAATAATTGCACCATCTCTCTCATTTGTCAGCAGCACGTGTCGTTTCACGTAAACAACGATCAGACAATTGTAGTTCAGCGAATGGGACAGAAATTTCTGCGTTTTATCCTGCATGCAGACTTCGCAAACCCAGTGAATTGCGTGTAACTCACAGTGATACTGATCATTGCGATGGAGCTTCCTTGCTCGTGCTGGTTTAGGAAAACTGTACCACAGAAGTAAGATATTTCATATATACTCTGGAAGCGGCGGCCGCGAGCCTGCCGATTACACAAAAGAGAAAAGGACAACGATCGCAGATGGCGACGACGATCGCAATCGTGGCACATGGCAGAGGCTGGCAGAGGGCAGTTGCGGCCCTGGTTCGGGTCAATAAGTGTCTTGGTCTGACTGCGCGTCTTTCCTGCAAGGTTCTGGGCCAACCCCCCTGCAATAGTTGTTATTTGAATGCGGTGTAGGGAAAGCTATAATAATGCGTATAATAGGAACGAGGAATACCTGTTGTGGGGGGACTCGAATTTGTGCGAGAGGATCTTCAAAGAGGTGCCGAGTTTGACGGCAAACCTCTGCGTGGGCACAATAATAGCCAACGGCTATTCTCGCACCATTGCTATTCTTGCACCAATGGTTTGTAAACAGCGCGGGCTTTATCAGATAGGTGGTGGCCTAGGGCGAAGGTGGGAGGAGGTGGGTTTTTTTGTGAGTTGGAGCTCGATTATTGTATCGCCTTCAGTGACGTCATTCCTTACAAGAAATACGTCACTGAAGTTCTCGTGGATCCCGGCATAAAACACTTTCGGCTACTAGATGTTCAAAGCCAGTTTGTATTTAATTTTAGTTGATCGTATTTCTCCTTTTAGCAAACTTTCTGCGCTGGGCATGCTTTTGCATTGCATTCGGAATCGGGGAGATTAGATGCTTTCTGCACCTCACGACAATACTGACCACCTGTTTTTTTTTACATGCCTTGTATTACAAGTACACTGGCTTCTGGCGTTCTATCTCCGTCAGAATGCTGCCGCAGATGCCTGGTTCTAGCATCTTTCGGATCAGCAGCTGAGCTCCGTAACGACAAGGCCAGCATGGCTCGATTTAAGCTCTCACTTTGTGCGACAGCTTTAGTGCACGCAAGTTTTCGAATATTGAGGTTTGATATGTCAAGCTTATCAATGAACCGTTCCTCCATCAGCAATGTCGCTTCTTTAAGATTACCGAAAACGGTGCTAAGTTTACCCAGGAGAACCAAAGCTGACGGTAGTATATTTTGACTTCCATGCATATTTCAATTCACAACACGTAAAGCACGTTTTATACGCCCAAATCAAGAAGGCTACGAGTTATATTATTGCATCAAAATCCTTGTGGCATATTATATCTATAACGAAAGCTTACTCTTTCTGTTTATAAACTACTGTTTTATAAAAACTTAACGAAGAAATTCAATCGGAATATATTGCACTGAAACGTAACACTACATAGTCTCTTATACATTCGCTTAAGACGATTCGAAGGTAAAAGTCATGTTAGGCAGAAGTCATGTTAGCCTCCCCACCCACTCCTGCCTTTAGGCTTACTGCACTCTACGTACTGTTTCACATCCTCCGTGATAATGCACCTTTCACCAAATAAAAGTGATGTCATCGTGTACGTCGTCTTAACATCAGCTGTTATTACAAAAGCTCTTGCTTTGTTCGTGTTGACACCGACGCCACCGACAGCCACTATACAGATTTCATGAAGCACCCATTCCTTTTACTCCAGAAGCTGAATCCCGAGAGCCCCATCGCGATTGAAAAACCACTAGGGCAACAGATCCGCTGTTACCAGACGAGGAAAAAAAGAGCAACTAGGCAGGAGTAGAAAACTGCTCATGCATTTTGAGCTAGTTTCTGAATAAGGAAACAACGCTGTGAGTGATTTTTTGTGCAACTAATGAGAACGGAGCAGCGGAGAGAATAGAACACGGGAGTGGGAAATAAGTGTTTACAAAGCGGCGCCAAACGCAATAATGAATGTAGGACAAAACAACTTTGTAAAAACAAATCGGCCCCGTATCTGCATGTTTTACTGCAAATTTTGTCGAAAGACAATAGTCTTGCATGTGGAGAGAATGAACAAAACATTTCTTTGATGTTCTGCGAGAGAAAATTGGTGAATTGTATTCTGGAAGCGCTGCGTTAGTCTCGACCCGTGCAGCGAAGGCGAGCGAGCGCATCGAGGCACGTTAGACACGAGCGCTATCTGGCAGTTATCTTCGAAAATGAAGGAAGGCGTGCGCGCCCACGGAGAAAGGTGCGCGCTTGTCTCGGAGGCGATAAGGTGTAGAACGCAAAGCAACGTGCAGGTGCCACCACCGTGTCGTCTTAGCAAAGCGTTGGAAATGCCTTTTTGAGCATCGCATGGCATTGTCAGCGCAGCGTGATAAACGCTACGGTCCTTAGAATTACTTATGTGTGCCATTTATAGTACAAAGACACATATGCAGAATATTGACGTGTTGTCGTGGTGCCTCAGATATGCGCAATAATTGCTTTTTAATTGACAAGCGCACAAGTATGAACGCTGAAACTTGAGCATTATTGGTGGGTGCTGGGGGTGGGGTTGGCCGTTTGGGGTATCGTTTGATGCCGCTTGTAGTAACGTTATGGCAGACAAACAGACAAATGTACAGACAGACAGACCAAATTCTTGGCGTTGAAGGTTCCCAAGAAAGACTTTAAAAAATTCCATGAATGGCATTGAACTCGTTCTATTGAGTCTGCCATTGTTCGAGGAAGGTAACGAGCGGACTTGTGTCTTTGAAAATGCCACAGAAAGCTTTTTTGTTTATCGTTCTTGTTGTGCTACCAAAAATCAATTCGAAAAACGCCAGGTCTGCGCGGAAGGCGCAGCACAGTCGCAGCGAAAGGTAGAAGAGCGGCCTTTCATATACTTTTTTAACACTTTTTGGGTAACTGGTACAAGCATATTTGCTGGGTAACCACTGCGCAATTATTATTCATAATTTCTTGGTAGTAGGCCGAGATTCAATATGCTATCCACCGTCATTCTTCGGAGAAGCGTGGTATCTACTAAAGACTTGCAAGGAGTTTTGTGCCAATTGTTTGTGCAGTGGCTGACGACGATCAGGAATTATACCTGAAGTGGATATGTGCCACAGTTAATGGGTGATCAAGAACGAGCTTTTGTAATGGGTTGGAGCATTGGACGACCCACTCGTTACGCTATTAGCATTGTGTGACGCCTGGTTGTTCTTTTCTGTTTTAAAATGCTTTATTACTCAAGTTAACGTGATTCCTTTCCCGACGTCAAGCTTACCTAAGGCAAGCTTGCGAACAAGTTTCATGCACCGGCGTGGCTCATAGATGAAACACTGGGCTCTCAAGCTGCGGACTCCGGTTCGAGTCCCACTGTGTCCTTGTTTTCTTTATTTACTCTGAGTTTCATTTTCATATCTCGTGTGATAGTGGTTACGGACACTGGCGGCGGCGGCGGAGAATTACGGCGCCACGCATGACTCGTGTTGTGGTCTCATAACAGCTTTCTCTGCAAAACAATCATATGTAGGGTGCTTGTTGCTACCGAATAACTTATTACCGAGGGTACACAGTACGCGTGGAGAACAAGCGTTCCGGTAGCGGTTTGCGAGAGAGAAATGGCAGCCACGGCACCGCACGAACGTTCTGTCATTTCGCTGCTGCGTACATGTAATCACGCCTCAATGCGCAGAAATGTAATTATTTATTTAGTTTGAGTACATGGAGAACACGAAGACAGAGGAAATAGGAAGGGAACAGGCTGACAACTGCTACCTATAGGGACACAAAGCCTGCCTGCTCCTTCGGGAAGGGGAGGCATAGAGGAAATAAGGGAAGAAACAAGGAGAGAGAAAAGGAAAGCTTCGAAAAAAAAGGGGGGGGGGACACGCACAAGTGGAAAAGAATTTTCTGACAAGCCTCGTGGAGAAACAGGAAATAAGCCCAATAATCTGAGAAGTAACCATCCCTCACTACGTTTTACTTAGATAATAATCGTCATAAAGTGGTTCGCGTGTGTGGTTATACAACAAATGAGGGCACAGAATTGTCTACGCGAACTATGTACAACTGTAAGAACATAGTAGGCACTAAGATACAGAGCCCTACAATGAAATGCAGCGTAAATTGTGTTAATTTCATTCTTATACGGTTCACTTAAAACTTTTAAACTGTTTATACGTCGTAGCGTCTGGAACATACGCGCGGCAATGTAAATAAAAGTACACAATGCTTGCGAAGGTGTGGCGAATATCAGTGCTTCGGCTGACGTTCAGGGAAGCGTGTTCTACCTGGGACAACTATGTTTTATCGTTTGCTCTAAAGCCGATATATTCCGCTATATAAAATAAAATAAATAAAATTATGGCATATCCATCGCACTATAATAATTAATGGTATACGTGAAGTATGCGGATTGAAAATGGCTGTATTGTAGTTTTTCATTGAGCGAAACGTTACTAAGTGGCACCAAAGATACGTACAAATGAATACACAGACATACGTTCAACATAATAATATTAATAATAATTGTTTCGGTTTAACGTCCCGAAACCACCATATGTACATGAGAGACGCCGTAGTGGAGGGCTCAAAAAAATGCCGCCATATCCACGAAGTGAATGATGATGAGTTGGCGAAGCTCCGGAGGTAAACCTGGTAAACCATGAATCCTCCGTACATTTTGCCCACTCGATTTTATTGCAACGCTACCCCTAGCGTACGTCGCCGCACTATATCGAACGATGACACGCGCCATATGTGGCATCATTCCTATTTTATAACACCTCGCATCTTTCATAATCAACTACACGTACCGCCGTCTAGTTTATAACATCTTGCATCTTTTGGACGGACGGACGGATGGATGGATGGATGGATGAATGGACGGATGGATGGATGGATATGGCTGTACCCTTTAGATCGGGCGGTGGCTAGCGTAATACTTAGAACTGAACGAGAGGTGGCTACATACAGGGGACGCACAGCCCACGCCTTAAGGAGCTTCGCTCCTAAAAATTTCGTCTTCCTGGCATTCTTTAACGTGCACCTAAACCTAGGCACACGGCCCTCAAGATTTTTCATCTCACTAAATAGGTGGCCAGCGTGGCCGGGATTCGATCCCGCGACCTGCGGATCAGCAGCCGAGTACCTTAGCCACTAGACCACCACGGTGGGGCCATTCTGGTTCAGCAGCTGGGCTACTATGCTCTGCCCATGTAGAGAATTCTCTCCACAGGAAGCAAACATTGATAAAATCAAGCTGTAGAATTTGGAGCAAAGAGTTGCTTTGAAGAAAAACAAGACTCATGATAGTGTCCCAAATTTTGTCCATACAAAGTGCATTTGACTTATTTAAAATAACATATCTGTTTTCGTGACGAAAGCTTCGAGTGCACTGTCCTTGCCTACACTGTCAGTCATGTAGCAGGGAAGCACACGAGAAACACTCTTGGAAACATTCGGAGTGCTTGGTTCGGGTATGCTTGATGAAGGGCGCGCTTTGGCGTCGGTAATTTGGCTTCAACGGCAGCAAGCGGGAGCGGCAACCCCACACGCACCAACAGTGACTTCACGGAACCCGGGCCGGGCACGAGCGTAACTTTTGTCGATGTGGATCTTCAAAATACTTCGATGTAAGCTGGTTCATAATGTCATGGAAGGCACGAGAAAAGTTAGCAATCCTGTGTGGGAACCTATACGAAGCACAAAATAATAGGTGTCTCAGCGGCTCAACTTGAGCGAATGGCACCTAATTAAAATTCCTTTACACCGACGTGACAGCTGCATCCTAGGAGTACATAAAGTTTATAAAATTGGATAGCCAGCACAGCAATAATAATTCACGTTTCGCGATCATTAGACTCTGTTTTAGGAGCAGTTTTGAAACATGCTGTGATTGTGGGGTAGAAGACGTTATTGCTACGCAGAATGCCGGAGCTCGATTCCTGCTGAGACCCTCACATGTATTATTTGCATGCATCGGGTCAACGCTGTCGATGTGAGCTTTTCCTTAACGTTCAAGCGTTAAAAGTGCCCATGTGCATTCTCGCCGTTCTCAGGTAAACAATAAAGTCTCAATCACCTGTGACACATACACGCACAACATCGGCACACACTTACCCCCGAGCATGTGCCACTCTTTTAAATGCGAAGCATTTCTTAGCGAACTTCAGCGACTTTGAGCGTATCTATCTATCTATAGATAGATAGATAGATAGATAGATAGATAGATAAATAGATAGATAGATAGATAGATAGATAGATAGATAGATAGATAGATAGATAGATAGATAGATAGATAGATAGATAGATAGATAGATAGATAGATAGATATACAAAATGCCTACAGTACGCAAAGTAACGGTTCGCGTTTGTTACACCGAACTTATTACAGGAAGATATACCATGCGATAGATAACGCTGATAGTTGCGCCACAGATCTGAGAGGGGTAATGAAATAAAACGTTTACAGGAATAAAATGAAAACATTTCATGAAATATTGAAGAAATTGGAGAACGTTCGGTGACGTTTTCGGCCTACTGTGGATGCATATAACTTGATAAGGAAGATATAACTTGATAAGCTTAGGCTAGTGGAGATTTGAATCAGCATTTTTTTTAAATAAAGTAGTTTTTGTTGAAGTCAGCGCACTTTCCTGCCCGTGTTTCTTCTTTCCGTTTCTTACTCTGTAACTAATAGCGATATTGCGCTGTGCGTACCTGTGGATACATAAAGTTAGGCTTAATATTAGCATTGGGCTGTGCTGCCCTCAAACTATTTTATTAACATGTAATTATATCTGTTAGTAGTGCAAAAATGTCCATAATTCGTATTGTTTTCTCACGACAGTACTAAAGAGCTCCTTTCGCAGAAATTCAGCTATCGGCCTTGGTGTGGGCGTCGTTGGTTGTGAGCTGAAAATTGTTATTTGGTCCGTAAGTGAAAAGTCGAGGAAAGATTCAAATAAATAAATATTAAAAATGATCGCTACACGCTCGAATCGAACCCAGGCCGCCAGCGTGCCATAAGGTGTTCTCTCACAAAGCTATTTCACTGTTTAAAGCTGTTTCAAAAAAGCGTATTGATTGGCATTCATTTCTTATGAAAACGTGTAGTCTCCACCCGTCAAAAGGAACTGGAGCGTGTTCTATAGCACAGATCAACTTTCTGTTGAGCGCGGCCGGTACTGACATTTTTCTTCTTGTAAAGACACAATACACGAACTTGAGAAAGAAAGTGAGTACATTCAAATGATGATAATATATATATTCAGTTGTTTTTTATTGTGATCATACCCGTGTAGAAGATCGGTACGTGTTGGGAAACATAGCCTGACAGCGGCTATCGATATAGACGAAGGCGATCTAACATAATGACACCACAGGAAGTCCTCATAACAAAGGCCCTACTCAATAATAGATACTACCGCACAGTGACGGAGAGTACTATATAGAACTCATAACAAAGATGCGCTGAACCCCTCTCTCATAGCCTCCTGAAGGCATAGTGGAGACTTTCAACATAATGTTCGAGAGAATGTTCATATTTACAACCGAATAAAATAACGAGTGCGCTACATAGGGTCGCAGTTCTTCCTAGGTTATTGCAATCGATCCACTATGATCTGGCTGCGTGTCGACTCAGCACGCCATCTACACATTGAAGCGTTCCACGTGGAGACGTCGACAACATCATTCCATCAATGACAGCCCGAAAGCGTGCACCATAAATGCGTTCAACTTTTGTGCTTATTTTTCATGCAACTTTTTTTTTCGCAAGTAAAGTTTGCTATCAAGTGTGGGTGTCGGATGCTGGGCTTCCTTAGAGAAAAGATAAAGATAGCGCTTTGTAGGGCTTGGCAGTATCGCAGTACAAGAGTAATTGATGGATATGTGGGGTTTAAGGTCCCAAAACAACCCTATGATTATGAGAGACGCCGTAGTAGAGGGCTCCGGATTTTTCTACCACCTGGGGTTCTTTAACGTGCGCGCAAATCTGAACACACGGGCCTACAGCATTTTCGCCTCCATCGAAAATGCAGCCGCCGCCTGTGAGATTTGATCCCGTGACCTGCGGGTCAGCAGCCGAATACCTTAGCCACTGGACCACCGCGGCGAGGAACAATACAAGAGAATTATGGTAGTACTTCAGAGATATTTTCAGTATCGGTAATTCTATATCGAGATACATTTGAAAAAATGCATTTGTATCTCGGTAGTAAAATACTTCTACGATGTATCGATCGTATCGCTGATACCATGCAGGACACGAAAAATCTTGTTATTATATTACGTCGGAAATAGAGCTGAGACGTGTTTCAAAAGGTGGACTGCAGCTTCTTATTTGTGTCAAAACAAGCTAAAGTGCGCCGTCCATGGGTGATGTAACAAGGTCGGTGACAATTTTCCCTCGAACCCAGAATGAACTACGTGTTATACCTGTGACGTCACTGTTGACAGATTCGCGGAGCCAGCGTTGTCGGCCTCTTCCGACAAAAGTCCCTGTTTCTTGGGACCAGTGCTGCACGCGTAAATTTTTTCGGGTGGCACTTAAGAAATTCTTTTTTCACCCGTCACGCGGATACCGCCTTGAAACAGAGGATTCAGAACACTTCGCGTGTTTTAATTTCTCATTGCGTGACACTTGAAATTGCCATTTCAACCGTAGTAACCTTCCCCGCCTGTTAATACCTTACTATCTTAGTAAACTGGAATCTTCGATGTGCTACGACTTTATTCACAATATTATGCTGCACTTAAAATCTCTGTTGAGTACTTGATCTCCGAAATATGGAGAAAAAAGCAGTCCAGTGTCTGTATTTCTGTATGTGTATTGCGAAAGACTATTTTGTCTTTTTACGAAAGTACCTCAGAAATACCCTGTTATTTGTTACTTCAAAAGCAAATGTATCTCGGTATCTCTGTTTCAGCTTTTCGACCCAAACGACTTTTTGCAAGCCAGAGCGGCGTGAACAAGTGCTTTTTTGCACATTAAAATCCCAGACGTGTCGCTTACAAAGTTGACCTGGCGCATAAATACAAGCCTTGACAGCGGAAGACAAAATGGTGTCTTGATGCGAGAATATGCCGCTAGGATCCTATAGGTGCCTGTATGCGAACAAGGCGCAAGCAAGGAGAAATGCGGGGTCTAGACATTAGGTGGTCTTGCCTTCAGTTAGGCCAAGAGACGACGACTGCATACATCAGCATGGTGGTCTAAAGTTCCCCGCACTTAAAACAAATTGAAAACGGAAGAGCAAATGGAAATACGGCAGCCTGTTTTCATCAGCCGGGGCATGGTAAACATGCTAAACTATTTAGATTGTCTATTTTTTTATTTACCCCCACGCATCGTAGCCCCGTTCGTCAACAAGCGTTAGCAATCGACTCTGCCCATGTGCATTTTCAACTGAAAGAAACTGTAAATTAATACTCCCATTCAACTCAAATAGTAGTTTTTTTTCAAATGTTACTATCAATTGATTGCGTTCAGGGCAGTTGGTACACTAAACAGTAGAAAGAAGTGCGTGCGTCGAACAAACATGGGCTTGCACCGTAATTGGAATTGCAAACTTAGTTCTTACTTTTTCTGTAAGAATAGACGCACTAATAAACCTCATCCGGCAAGCCAATACAAGGTACGCAAACAGACGGACAACACACCTAGGCCGCTTTTTTTTCTTTGCGCACATCTGCACACTCGAGAGAATGTATTGCGAATGCTAAACGCAAACTCGCTGTTTTCTGAATAATCGAAAACTGTACTGTTTGGGATAAAACGCTACGTGACTCGTAAATTGGAACTCCGCTGCTCAAACGCGCGCCGATGCAAAGGGAGGACATAAGGGGAGAAAGCGGCAGTGCTGGCCACGCACTTGTTCGTATGCAAGCGGCTGCAACCAAACCAGTGTTTGTTGAGGGTGTCCCTTTGAACTCTGTTTGCCCGATATCTCGTTATGGTCAAGGAACTCTGTCGAATGAGTTAATCGAGTAATGGCGCTAAATTAGTATAGAGCGGTGCATGTCGACAGAAGCTGTGTGCTCCGGTACCGTATTCTTTGTCGCACTCAATACGGCTATTGTTCTGTCGATGACTAAAACATTTTTAGATGCGAAGCAGCTTTTTGAGTCGCGTGTGTCGCCGTACGTACGCCCATCCGTACGAACGCACCGCAAAACGTTTCCTTCGCCGCAAGTGTTGGAGTGGTGCCAAGTAGGTCTCGTTGCAGCTGCGCGTTGATGACACGCTCCCGGCGCACGCTTCCCTCGCAGGTGTACGCTGACGTAACCCTCTCTGTCACCCGCAGCACACTCGCTGTAACATCCGCACATGCCGGCTCCTTCGCCCACTCGCAACACACTCCTCTTTCGTTTCACCCTCTCTACCGCCCGCAACGCTCGACAGGACGTCGAGTGGAAACACACTTTCGGCTCGTTTATTTGCGATGAAACTTCGACTAAACCCAACCCACCTCCCACGTCCTTGCGTTTCAAACAAACGTTTACTCCAGTAAATAATACACAGAGTTTCACTTGAAAGCGTTCTTCCAGCACCCGCATCGACGCCCCTTTCAACCGGGTTAATGCCCTGCGCACCGTTGCTGCTTAGAATCCCATCAGTGTTCCCTTCGGGGGGATGGTCCATAATTTTTTTTAATGTTCGCCAACCTGTAAGGTGGTCAGGACAGTGTCGCACGTTTATTACTGTACTCCCACTATTGAAAGAAATACATTTGAATGATTGATTCATTGTTTTTCGCACATTAGACTGACGTTTTCATGCAAGTTGGACGAGTTCATGCGCTCTCTTTGACTAATTTATCAATCCATCGAGGAAGGTACAAGATACCATGAACGAGGGCAAAATGGAGAATCTGTGTAGGCATTCTTTGTAGCGTTTGAATCCCGTGAAGTGCCTAAAGGGCATATGTGTGTATGCTATGTTAGCTTTTTTACAATCAGTCTAGGCCCACATTATACAACAGTAGGTCAAATTAGGGCAAAAAGATGTGAAATAATAAGTGAGACATTGCTGCAATCTTGAAAAAAAACGAACAAAACAAGAAAATTTGTGTTTTACGACCGACGTAGCAGGTGTGAAACCTGTCTGCCGAACGAAAGGATACAACGCGGCTAGCTTCTCACCTGAAAACATCCTTTTTTTCACCCGCCAGCATCAGATATGAGCGAACGTGGCTCGAGCGCGTTCCGAGGATATCAACTACTTGGACGGCGCTCAGCTCTCAAGCCATCGCCGCAGGTGTTGCTGTGCTAGCTTCTTTAAAGATGATAGTTTTTTAAGGACCTTCGACGCAAACATTTTGGTCTGTCTGTATATTTGTCTGTTTGTCCACTCTTAACGGCATCGGGTACTTGAAACGGCCGACCCCATCCGCAGCGCCCACCTATGTTGCTCAAGGTTGAGCGTTCATGCTTGTGCAATTGTCAATTAAAAAGCAGTTATTGCGCATGTCGAGGGCAATATAACTACACGTATATATTCTACATGTGCGTATCTTACTTGAAAAGGCATACATAAGTAATTTTAAGGACCGTAGCACTTATAATGCTGCGCCGACCATGCAACGCTTGCACGGAAAGGCGAGTGTTTCCTACGCTTTGCTAAAACAAAACAGTGGTGGCACCTACCCGTCACCTTGCGTTCGGCACCTTATCACCTCAGAGATGGGCGCGCACACCCATCTCAAAGCCACGCGCTTTGTATTATAAGACATATACCAGATGGCGATAATGTCTCACGTGTGACGTGACTTGATACGCTCGTTAGCCTCAGCTGCATGCTCGAGGCACTCTAATGCAGCGCCTTCAGAATACCATTCACCACTTTTCTTGCGCAGAACATCAAATAAATGCCTTGTTCACTCTCTCCACACGCAAGACTATCGTCTTTCGACGACATGTGCAGATTACATGCGAATACGGGGCCATTTTTTCGCTCCTCATCTACAAGCTTAGGCAGCTGATATCTGAGGCATCTTTCTCTGAGCTGGTAGGCGGCATCGCCGCCTGACTTCGTGCCGGCGGCCATTGCTGCTAGTGTCAACCCGTCAAGAGAGAGAGAGATAAAGATGCAAGGAAAGGCAGGGACGTTAACCAGACGCACATTCGGTTTGCTACCCTGCACTGGGGAAAAAAGAAAAGGGAGAAAAGAGGTTGCAGAGAGATGAGAAGGTACACACAATCACGAGAACACTCGGGGAGCACACACAGTCTACAGGCGGTCGCTCAGGTTCGTTGACTTTAGGTAAAGTAGCAGTGCTTTAGTTGCTTTCTGCGCAACTGAGGCAGATGCCCAAGGTCCTAGTATCTTCTGCACACAAAATGGTCCGGGGTAAAGTTGATTCAAAACCATCCGGAGCTGGCATCGCTGTGCGTCGTAGCAAGCGCAGCTGCACAGGACGTGCTTGATGGTCTCTTCAGCTCCGCAGTAGTCGCATGTAGGAGTGTCTGCCATACCAATGCGAAAGGTGTACACCTTTGTAAATGCAACACCCAACCAAAGGCGGCATAACAGTGTCGCATTGAAGCGGGAAAGTTTGATGGTAGCTTTAGCTTGAGCGAAGGATCCAGTTCATAAAATTGACACCTTTGGAAGCTGGTAAACGACCAGAACGTGCGTGTGAGATCTCGAGCCTGCAGGTAAAGTTGTCTTGCTGCATCATTCCTTGATAGAGGAATCGGGACTACACGGGTTTCTTCATGGGCTGAGCGGGCTGCATCATCGGCTAATTGATTTCCGGTAATACCGATATGTCCAGGCAGCCATTGATATATAATATCATGCCCTCGTGCTAGAGCTTCATGATGGCAATGTCTTATTTCTTGTACCAATTGGTCATGACTCCTCCTACGCATGGCAGACTGCAAACTCTGAAGCGCTGCCTTCGAATCACAAAATATGACCCATTTTCCTGGACGTTCTTGAACGAGATATTGTAAAGCAGCCCTTATAGCAGCAACCTCTGATGCCGTAGATGTAGTCATATGCGATAACTTAAACTTGATTGTCATTGCTGCAGCCGGAATTACAGCGGCACCTGATGAGCTGCTGGACGAGACGGACCCATCAGTGTATATCTGCGTTCGGTCTAAGTACAACTCATGTAATAATAGCAGTGTTGCTTGCTTCAATGCTACTCTGGAGTGATTGCTTTTCTTTTTGATTCCCGGAATTTTTAGACGTACTTGCGGCTGGTCGAGGCACCACAAAGGACATGCCATTCTCGCAGCTGGCGTATATCCTGATGGAATGGTGTTTAGGTGCTTGGCTATAACGTCTGAAAGCGTAGCACGTGGTCTTCCGGAGCGTAGAAGGGCCAAGTGGTGGTCAGGGACACAGTTGGCATGTCGAATGTGCGCTCTGAGGCAATCCACAACTCTATATGTCCTGACCGGATGGTCTTTGGCAAGCATAATTGTGGCATAAGTAGAAGCACATCGGGGCAGCCCTAGGCAGACACGCAGTGCCTGACCCTGCAAACTCTCCAATGAATGAGTATTGGATTGACAAGTGTTAGTCAAAACCGGCAAGCTGTAGTGCAATAGACCCAGAAATAGGGCCCTGTACAGCTGTAGCACGGAGGCCACAGAAGTTCCCCATGCTTTCCCGCACATGAATTTTATTATATGCACAATAGATAGCAGTCTCTTCTTCAAGTACGCACAATGTGGGCTCCACGAAAGACTTTTGTCGATTATTATGCTCAGGAAACGATGCGTCCGTGCATATTTGACACTCTGCCCATTGATGTAAACAGGGTATGGCGTCATTGGTTTGCGTGTGAAATCCATCAACGCGCACTTCACAGTTGATATACTTAGGCCTTGGTTCTGAAAGTAGGCTGTTGTGAGGGTTGCTGCCCGCTGTATTCGTGCACGCACCTGAGGGCGAGTAACTGCAGCACTCCAGAGGCAAATATCATCGGCGTATATGGATAGGCACACTGACTTTGGCAGAACCTTCACCAGACCAATGAGGGCAACATTGAACAATGTGGGGCTTAAAACACCTCTCTGAGGTACTCCTCAGTAGGTGTAATGTTCAGCAGTTGTACCCTCATATGTTTGCACAAAGAAACCGCTGCCAGTTATATAATCTTTTATTCATTGAAACATTCGTCCACCAATGCCCATTGCTGCGAGAGAAGTGAGGATGGCATCGTGAGCTACATTATAATATGCACCCTTCACGTCAAGAAAAAGTGCCACTGATATGCGCTTGCGACTTTTTTCTCGCTGAACAAATGTCGATAAGTCAAGGACACAGTCGATGGAGGGAGCGGCCCCGACGAAAGCCTGCCATGCAAGAAGGGTATTTGGTGTATCGTTCCAAGTACCACTCGAGACGAAATAGAACTATTCTTTCCATCACTTTTCCGAGGCAGCTTGCGAGGGCAATAGGGCGATACGCTGTCAAGTCCAATGGTGATTTTCCCGATTTCAAAAGTGGCATTAATCGACCTATTTTCCATTCTCGGGGAACACTGCTGCTGAGCCAGGAGTTGTTGAAGCATGTTAAAAGTTCTTTTCTGGCTTTTTGTCCTAAGTGTCCCAATGCACTATAAGTAATACCATCAGGACCTGGCGATGACATGCGTTTAGAAGCGACTAACGCACTTTCCAGTTCTTCAATGGTGAATCGAATGTCCATTTCTGGTAATCGCGTCTCAGGAGCGATCACGGCGTCGATGCTCTCGTTCATAATATTTCCGGCAACTCTCGTGCAAAATTCTTCAGCCACCTCGAGGTGACGTCCCCCGTTCCCGTGACTACCACATGGACCTCCTTTTTACAATGGAGGAGCTCGAGGCGGCACTAGCTCTCTGCAGGCGTTCAACTTCTCCGGGCCCAGATGGTATTCCGTACCGAGCCTTGTGCAACCTTGGGGAAGGTGCAAGGAGAGAACTGTTGAGCCCCTACAACATCTCGTGGCAGGATGGCAATGTTCCTGATGACTGGAAAGTAAGCCGCTTGTTACCCATCTTGAAGCAGGGCAAATCCCCACTCGAACTAACCTCATACCGCCCAATAGCACTGGCCAGCTGCGTAGGGAAGATAATGGAACGGATGATACTAGGCCGCCTGAAGTGGTATCTTGAATACTACAAGATTTATCCAAATTCAACGGCTGGTTTCCGACGCGACCACTCTTCTATTGACAATGCCGTTGATCTAGTTTCGTACGTTCAGCACGAAAGATCCCGTAAGCGACTATCTGCAGCTTTGTTTCTAGATGTGAAAGGCGCTTATGAGATTGTAATACATTAAGTCATTTTGGGTACTCTTGCGGTGGTTGGCCTTGGTGGTCGAGTTTTTCTGTGGATTTCGAGTTACCTGGCTGCAAGATCATTCTTTGTGTTAACAGAAGATGGCCCAACTACGCGACGCTATACTTCCAGGGGTGTTCCTCAAGGCGGAGTTCTTAGCCCGACGCTATTCAATCTTGCACTAATTGGCCTTGCTGAATACTTGCCAAGCACCATTAAAATATCAATATACGCAGACGACATCTGTGTCTGGACATCGGCAGTCACACGTCCTCAGATACGTTCCCGGCTTCAAAAAGCAGCAACTATGATTGCCAACTACTTGTTCAAACAAGGTCTCAGCATATCACCAGAAAAATGCGCGCTGGTGGCTTTCACTCACAAAGCAATGACCCATTATGTCATCTCAATCTGTGGGCGACTGATTTCTTACGCCAAAACCCACCGGTTTCTGGGCATCATTATTGATAGGGACATCTGTTGGAGTCCGCATGTGACCTATATGAAGAAGCGCCTGACCGCTATTTCTCAACTGTTCAAGGTCCTGGCAGGAAAGACGTGGGGGATGTCAGTAAACGCATTGATGGAGCTCTACAGGGCCCTGTTTCTCGGTTTCCTCAGATATAGCTTGCCCGTGCTTAGCAATACCTGCAAGACCAATGTTCGTGTTTTACAGGCAGTACAGGCCCAAGCGCTGAGAGTGTGCCTCGGTCTGCGCAGATGTACGTCAACAGAAGCAACAATTGCAATTGCTGGTGACTATCCGATACAAACTCACATTTTTGTAGAAGTCCTGAGAACGCACATCCGACACTTCACACGTGCCCCCGGCCATCACCTTGCACTGTTGCCTTCAGAGAGGCGCCAAGCATCGTTCGCCAAAATTATCGTGAAATACAACGATAAACTTCCCTCGGGCTTCACTCATGCATCTAAACCATCCATACCACCTTGGTGTCTTATTCGACCTACAGTGCATCTTAGTGTACCAGGGATCCGGAGGAAATCTGAGTTTTCGTCGCCCGTGCTGAAACAACTGTCTCTTCTTCTTTTGCACGAGAAATATTCAGACAGCATACATGTATACACCGATGGTTCCACGAACCACCAGTGTTCGTCAGGAGCAGTAGATATCCCAGCAAGAGGTGTTACCATCAGCTTTAGGACTGACCACTCCACGGCATCTACAGCAGCGGAACTAGCTGCTTTGCGCGCTGCACTTTGTGTGGTCAATCGGGAACCACCGCAACAATGGTCGATTTTCAGCGACTCAAGGGCTGCCCTACAATCTGTGCTCTCAGCACTGCGTCGCGGCCCGTACGAACAGCTTGTTTTCGAAATTCGATGCCTTCTCCACACTTTACTCGAGAAAAGGCATCATGTGACGCTTCAATGGCTGCCAAGTCATATCGGCATCATAGGGAACGAACATGCCGATACTGCCGCGCGGGCAGCCCTTGCAGGAACACGAGAAGAAGCCATACCACTTTCGAGGACTGATGCAGCCAGTAATCTTCGACGACTTGCGCGTGAAATCACGTTTTCACTATGGTACCCACCAAGCATCGATACGAATCGTCAACACCACCTGTCCTCTTTGATGGCTTTCCGCATCCCCACTGGACTCGACCGAAGAGAAGCCACCCTACTTCATCGCTTATGGCAAGGAGTGGCATTTACAAAATCTTACTCCTTTGTCATAGGAATGGCCGACAACGCTCTCTGCGATGCCTGTCATTGCCAAGAGACGCTACACCACATCCTGTGTGACTGTCCATTGTATGAAATCCAGAGACAGTCACTGGTGTTTGCTTTTGCGCGCATCGACAACAGCCAAATGTCTGTGGACACTATTCTGTCAAGTGCCCGAGAGAAGACACTGCAACAGAAGGCGACGACAGCTCTGTTGAAATTCCTACGCGACACCGACTTGAACAAGCGACTGTAACAGCAATGTCACAAACCGCGAAAGACAAGACTGGACTATGACTGAGTGGGCGCGCATGTGCTGCCGAATGTGCTGTTTCTATCTTCCCTCTCTGCTCTTTTTCATCTCCCCCATCCCTCTCCCATGCGCAGGGTAGCAAACTGGCTGCCTATAGGCTGGTTAACCTCCTTACCTTTCTTTTCCCTCTATTTTCCTTCCTTCCTTCGAGTTCTGTTTTTCCATGATGGAGTGCTAAAGCTTTAAAAGGGTGCCGTTGTTGCGGAGAGGAGCGAAGACCACGAACTGTTCTCCAGATATATGACAGCGGTTTATGAGGGTCTAGAGATTCGCAGAATGCTTTCCAGCGTTCGCTCTCCAGCTTGTAAATGCGTCTTTGAATCTTTTTCTGGAGCCGCCTTGCTTCCTTCAGATCGTAAATTGATCTTGTGCGTCTGTATCGTCGTTCAGCACGCCTTCGTATAGCTCGTAATGTTTCCAGTTCGATGTCAAACTGTGTTATTTTAGACGAAAGTGGTAATTTACATTTGGACGCTTGCATAGCTTCCGCTATGGTATTTTCCAGGCTGCAGGCGAGGCCTTTTTGGCAAGCGTCCTCAACACGCGATATAAACATCGACCAGTCAGTGCCAATTGCAACACCGGAAGAGAAATTTTTTATGATACCATCGATCGTCACGTAGGTGGGTATGTGATCACTCCCATGAGTCTCAATATCGCAAAACCATTTAACTTTGTGAGAGAAGCACCGTGACATCAATGTCAGGTCAAGGCAACTGCCATACGTGAGACCCCGCAGATATGTGGAGGTACCATTGTTCATGATGGAAAGGTCGTAATCGGAAGCGAATGTAACAATGTTCCGGCCCCTGGCATTCATCCTAGTGCTCCCCCAAAGCTTGTGATGGGTGCTGAAGTCACCGGTGATGATCCAAGGCCCATCGGTTCTCATTAGGATGTCTTTTAACCTGTCGCAGTCAAATCGCGATGACGGAGATATATATCCACCAATAAGCGTGAACGAAACTGCATTCTTCTTTACACGAAGACACACGTACTGATTGTAGTCATTTGAACTTATTGTGTGCAAAAGATAAGTCAAGGTAGTGCCCGTCAATGTCACCTGAAGGTCAAGGTCAAGGTCAAGGTCAAGTCAACCCGTTAAGGTTTTGTGCTTTCATAGCCTCTCCGGAGCCCTCCATGCTCGCCACCGACGTGTCACTACCTGAAAATATGGATGTACAGGCTCCAACAACCTAAGTGTCTCGGTGACACCGCCGACTTTACCGAATAAATCGGCTGCCGTTACCATGCCATCAACGGTACTGCTGATGCCAGACACCAACCCATCCGCCTCCCTCTGGGATCTCGAGGAACGGAATAGCATTGAAAGCAAGCCTGACAACTCTCATCAAGCTCTCAGAACGTCTACCGCACCGAACGGAAATAAACGTGCGCGATGCTCTGTCTTGTCCACGCCCGAATGACAGCACACTAGCATAGCATGCTCCGGGGTCACTCCCACGAGAGATGCGCACGCCCTACCCTCGCTGTTTCCGCTCGTTACCGAAATGAAAAGGATGGTTGGACACCAGTCGACTATCGCCGAAAGCAGCAGTGCCGTGTGGCGGTCGCGATGATGCCCATATTATTTCCCCTCGCATTTATCAGCGCACGGTCATCTTTCAGCCTAAGTGCCGTATCAAGGATGAGCAGTTCATACGATTGTATAGACTATTCTCTCGCCGCATTTCAACTCATCTCAAAGTCTCTGAGGAAGGCCGACTGCCGAAGTTAAGAGTTCGCTATTTAGGTCATGGCAAGCAGCTCAAGGTCAACGCGGCTGCATCGGAGGTGTGCAACACACTTCTCGTGATAGCGTCTCTGCCAATTCGCGAAAAGGAAGGGTCATTTGAAGCATACGAAACGTTTAATTTCAATCAAATAAGAGACATTATTCGAAACGCTGGGTACATGAGTTCCGAGGAACTCATGAACTCATTGCACTGCCGTGAGTGAAAAATCCTGCGGACTCGCTCGCTGGATTTCGTCCCGACCGGTTGTGCCCCCACCATCTCCGACGACTGCGCAGCTCTGGCCGAGTGGGCTCCCCCTACGCCATCTCCTGACGCCGACAAGAGCTCTCGCCGAGTGGTGCCCCGTCCTCGAACTCCTGCGACCGTGTCCATCTTTCCTTTCTCCTCTTTACTTCCGTCGCTCACTGTTACTGCGCCTCGCTCTCTCCTTCCTCTCTTTATATTGTGAGCATTATTTATGCGTCCCATCTTTTCATCTGTACATACTCATCATCACCAGTCAAGTTTAGGTTGTGGGGCACATACTCGAGTAAATAAAGGAGAGTCTTGAGTGTACTCGACGCCATCTTACAAGTGGTGTAGAGTGCTGCCCGGTCCCTGCACCCTCTCGCGTTCTCGGACACCCCAGCGTCTTCTAGAACACATCCCTGGAGCTCCGTTCAGGCCGGCGCCTAAACGACCTGGGTCCGGTAATGTCGCAAGCCGCCCAGTCCAGCGTGCCAGCTTCGCCACCGCTCCCACCACCAAGAAACCCTTCTCGCCTGGTCACCAGCCCTCAAAAGGATCCTCCGCTGTTCGCAGGGCTTCCGGGTGAAGACGTTGAAGACTGGCTCGAGGAGTATGACCGCGTGAGTGTTATCAACAATTGGGATGAGCCTGTGAAACTCACCCACGTTGCATTCTACTTGAGCGGCGTCGCAAAAACGTGGTTTTTCAACCATGCCACAGATTTTCCGACATGGCCTGCCTTTACACGTCAGCTCCGCCAGATTTTTGCGAACCCGTCAGTGCGCTCAGATATCGCCAAAAAGAGGCTTGGTGCACGTGTTTAACGCCCTGGCGAGTCTTGCACTTCTTACATCGAAGATGTTCTCGCCTGTGCCGCCGCATCGACAACCATATGGCAGAAAACGACCGTGTGCGCCACCTGCTAAAAGGAATTGCGACTGTCGCTTTTAATGCGCTTGTGGTGCAAAATCCCCAAACCATAGCCGATGTTGTCGTTACCTGTCAGCGCCTTGAGGAGCTTCAGACCACTCGGGTACAACCTGATATGTCTGATCTGAGCTCAAGTCATGACACAACAGAGCTGCGTGCATTGATCCACTCTATCATCCGCGAGGAACTTCATGCACAGGCTTCACCTCGCCACCTCAATATCCGAACGACGCCACCCGCTACTAGTTTACGCGACGTCGTGAGGGAGGAACTGGCCTTGAAACTGGTACACCAGCTCCGAGTTCACATCTCATGCCCAGTAATGCTCACGTTGCTGCAACGACACCTACGCCCCACCAAAGCCTGGCCTCTGTGACTGTCACACCTGTCCCGAGCTCATATCCTGTGGCCATGCCAACGTATTCTCAGGTTGCTGCTAGGACACCTGCACCCCAGCAAAGCCCAATGCAGCTACCAGTGCCCGAAGTGCATAGTTATCTCAACTCACTCGCACCGCGACCATCTTCCCAGCCTTATGACGCCTGGCACAGTTAGCAGCCGACTTTATTCTATTGCGGCATCCGTGGTCATATTTCAAGGTTTTGCCGACGGCGTCAGCAAGACGAACGACGAAGCTACGATAACCTTGAACGGGATGACTTCTACGCCACTGGACCACCCTATCATCGGCTATCCGAACAGCACACGTCGGTCGCCGTCTCCGCAGAACTTTGACCCAGTTGGCAGTTCCCGGTTCTCACGTCGTCGCTCAGCTTCACCGATGCGGCGTTCCTCTTCTCCTCTCCGACCTTCTACTTCAATTCCCGACCGCCAACTGGAAAACTGAACAGTGCAGCTTCGGGAGGGAAAGCTGCATCTTTCGAACTGTGTCAAACTCCTCCGCACCACCCATCGAATGTTTTATTGGTGTATGTTGAAGGTATACAGACAGAGGCACTGGTGGACACAGGCGCATCACTTTCCGTAATTTGTGCAGACTTTTGTGGCCGCTTAAAAAAAGTTACGACGCCCTACGATGGTCCTCCCCTTCGTTGCGCAGATGGAGTCCCTATTCAGCCTTCAAGTGTTTGCACAGTCCGCGTTTTCATAGATTGCATCCTTCACCACATTCAGTTTCTTGTACTTCCTTTGTGCACTCACACAGTAATTTTAGGATGGGACTTCCTTTCTTCGGCATCAGCTTTCATATCGTGTCGTCAGCGAGTCACTCAAATGTCTGCTACTGAGAGTTCATCCAATGTCGATCCATACAGCTTCCGTTTCGTTGCTGCCACTGATTGTTTCATTTCGCCAGGAGATGAACAACTTCTAACGATCGCTTCGGATACTATACTTAACGGTGACGTGTTCATAGCTCCATCAGTTCGCTCCAAACCTGCGGGGCTTACCATAACACCCGGCCTTGTGCGGTTTAACGACGGTAAAGCATTGGTCACCGCCTTGAATCTAACTTCTTCGCCAGTGATGCTGCCCCAGGGCATTGCTGTGAGCTGCTTCGCTGACAGTGAGCCCTTTTCGCTGGTTCCCCTTCATGCAGAATCCCCGCCTTTGTCTGCTACTACTGATATCAAGGCTACCACTGTTACCTAAATGGCACCATAAGTCCTCACCTCACTGCCGAGCAAAAGAGAGACCTCTTACACCTTCTCCAAAAGCACAGCCTTTCGTTTGATGTACATTGCAAAGTTCTGGGCCGCACCTCCGTTGCAGAGCACAGCATCGAAACCGAAGGCAGCTCCATTGTACGCCACCGCCCATACCGTCTCTCTTCGGCGGAACGGCAAATCATGAAGGAAAACATCGCTGACATGCTCAAACGGGATATTATTCGACTTTCATCCAGCTCCTGGTCGTCTCCTGTGGTGTTGGTCCGGAAAAAGAATGGCTCTGTCCGCTTTTGCGTTGATTACAGAGCATTCAATAAGATCACGAAAAAAGACGTATATCCGTTGCCACGCATAGATGATGCCCTGGACTCCCTACAACGCCCAGAATATTTCTCCAGCCTCAACTTCCAATGCGGGTATTGGCAAATACCTATGCGTGAAGCAGACAAGGAGAAAACAGCGTTTGCGACGCCTGACGGGCTTTAGGAATTTAACGTCATGCCATTTGGCTTATGCAACGCTTCAGCAACATTCGAACGCATGATAGATACTGTCTTACGTGGTCTCAAGTGGAAAACCTCTTTACGTTATTTAGACGACATCGTCATTTATTCTTCTACTTTTCCTCAGCACCTTAAGCGTTTGGACGAAGTTCTAACGTGCATTTCGAACGCTGGCCTACAGCTCAATACAAAGAAGTGCCACTTCGCCAGCACAAGCATCAAAGTATTGGGTCACCTTGTCAGCAAAGACGGCGTTCGACCCGACCCCGACAAGGTTGCTGCCGTAATTAGTTTTCCACGTCTGCGCAATCAAAAACAATTGCGAAGTTTCGTAGGCCTGGCGTCTTACTTTGGCTGCTTCATCCGTCACTTTGCTGCCATTGCAGGGGCGTTACACAAGCTTCTGACGTCAGGAACGGATTTCACGTGGACTGAGGAGTGTGAGTGGGCTTTCCGAGCCCTTAAGCGTGCATTGACATCAGACCCCGTCCTCCGTCACTTTGATGAGAGTGCACCCACTTTCCTGCACACAGATGCCAGCGGCCACGGAATCGGTGCTGTCCTCCTCCAGCGCGACGACACTTCACGTGAGAGAGTAGTTGCGTATGCCAGCCGCGCACTAACACCTGCGGAGCAGAACTACTCGATAACAGAGCAGAAATTTCTCGCTGTCGTTTGGGCCATCCGGAAATTTCGACCTTATCTGTATGGACGCCGCTTCACTGTGGTTACGGACCACCATGCCCTATGCTGGTTGTCCTCGCTGAAGAATTTGTCTGGGCGCCTCCGTCGCTGGATACTGCGTTTGCAAGAGCACACTTTTGACGTTGTGTACAGGTCCGGCAAACAGCATCAGGATGCTGACGCTCTCTCTCGCTGCCCTCTGCCACTTTCATCTCCAACCACGCATCCTCAGTGCCCCTCAGGTGATCAAGCGGCTTCCTCTTCACTCACGTTATCACCCCTGGCAGTTGCTGGGTCACTACCTTTAAACAGCAGCGCCCAGTTTGCCGCGTACCAACGTGACGACCCCTACTGTAACCGCATCATCGGATACTTGAATAGCTCGCCTTCTCCACCTAATGCCAGACTACGTCGTCAGCTACGGCTGTTCAAGCTAGAGAACAATATCCTGCAGCACTATACTTACAATGCGGATGGGCATCGGTGGGTGCCAGTACTTTCCCGTTCGCTGCGAAAACAAGTTCTCGAAGCATTGCACGACGACCCATCAGCTGGACACTTAGGGTTTCAAAGGACCTACAACTGCGTTAGGAGCCGTTTCTTCTGGCCTGGTCTTTCTACCTTTGTGGCTAATTATGTCGCTTCTGGCGCGCTTTTTCAACGCCGGAAACGACCAACTTCAGCTCCTGCTGGCTTATTACAACCCATTCCATGTCCCGACACACCTTTTGTCGTTGTCGGAATAGACCTCGTCGGGCCACTTCCCGTAACGCCAGCGGGCCACCACTGGATTGTCACAGCCGTCGACCACCACACACGTTACGCGGAGACCACTCTTCTACGTACTAGCTCTGCCTCAGACGTTGCCGCCTTCTTTTTAGAAGCCATTGTGTTGCGTCATGGTGCACCGCGCGCGTTGTTGAGTGACCGAGGCAAGGCCTTCCTGTCAACAATTCTCGACGAAATCCTAAAAACTTGTGGCACAGTTCATAAGACCACATCCGCTTACCACCCGCAGACAAATGGGCTGACAGAGCGATTCCTCCGGGCTCTAATCGACATGATATCCATGTACATCGGACCGAACCACGATAATTGGGACAAAATCTTGCCGTTCGTAACATTTGCACACAACACTGCTGTTCAACGAACCACCGGGTATTCACCTTTCTTCCTCGTCTATGGTCGTGCGCCGACATTCACCATTGACGCCTCTTTCTTCAATGTAATGACAAAAACGTCCACGACTACGCCAGAACATTTCGTCTCCAGGCTTGCTGAGGCACGGCAACGTGCTCAACTCAACACGGAGGCCAGTCAACAAGACCGCAAGCGACGCTATGACAGCTTTCGTCGAGACGTCACCTTCCGTCCTGGAGATGAAGTACTACTTTGGACGCCTGTTCGCACACCCGGATTGTGTGAAAGGTTTCAGTCACGCTTTCTAGGACCTTACGTTGTTTGTGAACGAACCTCTCTTGTCAATTACCTTATCACTCCCGTCGAGGGTTCCTCGGACCGTTGTTACCGTGCCTCCGAGATAGTCCACGTTTCACGTCTTAAACCCTTTGTGCGCCGTACTTTTCCCGCCTAAGTCTCGGCCGGGCCGGCCGCTCAAGTGCGCGGGAAAAATAAGTGTGAGCATTATTTATGCGTCCCATCTTTTCATCTGTACATACTCATCATCACCAGTCAAGTTTAGGATGTGCGGCACATACTCGAGTCAATAAAGGAGAGTCTTGAGTGTACTCGACGCCATCTTACAATATATCACTTTTAATCCTATCCTTTTAATCCCTCCTTACCCCCCTCCCTCGTGAGCTACTGTTGAGGTGTCGCACTCTGACGCAGACAGTTACAGGGCTCACTTCTATCTTCTTTTCCTTTTAAGGATCACAGAAAAAATCCGGCATGCATGTCTACTTAGTGATAATGGTATTGCCATGTTCACATTTGAAGGTCAGCTTGGGGTTATTTACGATCCGTGTTTTCCGTATCGTGCATAAGTGGCCGTTTGACACACGTGACAGAAGATAGGACATCACAAGGAGCAATGCCCGAATATTTCAGCCACGCGCCCCCTGATGCAAAGCTGCTCGCCTGCAAAACCTATCGTTTGTTTGAAGTTGAATACGCGAGCAGAGTTTGCAGTCTCCACACCATAAAATGATAAGCAGAGGCTCGAGATGGCGCATAGGCGGGCAGTACGCTTCATAATCAACAAATATAAAAACAGATTCACCGTCATCAATAATGCTTGCAAATAAGATTCCAACTTTAGAGCACAGAAGTAAAATATGAAGACTTGAATTTCATTTTTTCCTTCATCACAGCAGCCTTCGTGCGAATGCGCGTGCGTATCTGCAGCCATTTTTGTCACGCACGTCGCCAAATCTATATGTACCTAAGTTACTTTCGTATCAAACACAGACTAATCTTTTCAAGTTTTCTTTATTTTCCCGTAAACCCTTTCTGATTGGAATTCACTGCCTAAATGTATAGTTTCTTTAGAATCTGCAAGTACTTTGAAAGTGCGGTACTTGCCCATTAGAAATGCACTAAACTACAGAATGTTCACATGACTGCTTCTGTCTCTTTTTCTTTGCTTCATTTTTTATTTCGTCGTTTTTTATTGTTTTTAATGCAGTACGTGTTACTTCATAAATTGCAGATACTGTATTTACAGACCCAAATACTTCATGGACAGCTTTTCTTTGATTTTTCTCTGCAAGTGCCAGCTTTCATATTTTTTGCACTTGATCATGGGAGTATTAAGAGCGGGAGGGTGAGGATCTGTTTTTTAACCTTATATATGCGTCAATATATCCTGTAAAATATAATATTTTGTTGTCTAGCCAAGTTACACTGAATGTTGTTCTCAAAATACTTCGATATATGCCGTTAGCTTTTCTTTGTTCTGTTTTTTTAGTCTGTGTGCCCTACGGCTTCACCCGTGTTTATAAAATTGCAACTGTATAATTTGCCACCTGCATGGCTCTTTGTGACTGCAGTATACTGTATATGAAAAAGAAATATTAGAAACGTTCGAGATGCGCTCTGCGGCAACACGAAGAGTTCAAGCAATGCCCGTGCACAGAAGTGCCTCAGGTGTTCCAGAAAGACAAGTACACAAGAAATTGAACAAGAAGACAAGCCGGCAGCCAGAACGTCACGGCAGAAAAGGAACATGCAGGAGCATCAGTGGCACTCTTTGGTGACACAAGGTTTTCCTACATCGATAATCAAACCAACACACCAGTGTTTTTACACCGGGCCAGCAGCCCCCTCTAGCTGCACAGTCAGAAGACAGCGGGATCATAACCCTCGCGGATGTAGCTAAACGAGCGAACGGACAGCCTACTGGTTCCAGCAATGTTATAACACGTCCCTCAAGCTCAACACCTGCGCGCTGCAGCAGCGTTCCTCGGGTGGAGGGGCGTAGCATCTTCGAAGGGGCGTAGCTCAGTCAGCGTGGGCTTCCGATAACAATTGACCATTCTCGTCCTCTCGCCCCAAGGACACTCCAAGAACTCTGTAGCAGTGACTAGAACACCGTATGACTCAAAGAAGTCTATTCATGAAAGAGTTGAACAGCTCAATAGCCGGGTCATTGAAAAATGCGTCCGAAGTACGACAGAGCACATCACGCTTTTCGGCATGCTCTCTCTTGGCACAACTTCGACGACAAACGCATTAGCACTTGTGATTAACACCTGTACCTTCGGTACCGTCCAACTTCATCGCTCCTCATGCAACAAAATCTTACCATGGCTATCTTTTGAAAACCATCGGCACGGACAACTGTCTTGCGATGGAATCGCCATTCACTTCGTAGCAAGGAGTCAGGAATGAACACTTGGCTTTTCAGCAAGACAGACGACACCAGCCCGTTGGTGTTTAGAAAAGGTGGTTAACGATTTAGAGCACTTGGTATTCTACTATGGAAGTCCATTGGTAATTACCTTCAAGAAGACAACGGTCCTGCGCTCAATATAATGGGCTATGACGGCTACGCCCAGATTCAAGAACTAGCTACATCCACGAAGACGGTATTGTAGCTGGGACGGGGAACTGCGCACATGAAGTCAGAAGATATGTAAACGTAGTGCAGAACGGCTCTTAGCGTTGTGGGTTCCTGGCTGGAAGTCCATCGCAGCGTACAATTTTTCTGTGTTTATGCGTAGTTCCTAAATACACCAGAAATAAAGCCAATAAGGCTCCGGTTGATCTCAGCTTGATCTCTTCGCACGTTAGGAAGATTAATCCTCAAGATGCCATAGTGTTGTGCCGAGACTTCAATTTTCAGCATGTCGGCTTGGGGACATGACAAATGCAGCCCTCACAGCAGGCGCATGAGGCAGGGTGCCTCGGAATATGGGCTTACGATTCTGAATACGCCCCAAACACACAGTTTACTAAGCAGACACATCACTAAACCTTATCTGGAGCACACGTTCGCAGCTATTTCAGTGGGAGGGGCAGGATGATTCAATCGGGAGCGACCACTTACCCATAATCATACATTTTCATACAGATGACGCCAATACGAAGTTAATGTCACGCGCCTAGTTCAGGTTCAGCCACATAACATATGGGACAAATACCATGATTTACTACAGCAACTGCCACCAGTCGTAATATTTATTCGTTATAGAATAATAAGTAACTACTGCAGCTGCATATCTTTCACGACAAGGTAGGCAGTCAGACGTACATTATTCTACCAGATATTGTTTAGGAACAGCCATGCACCAACCCATTGCATGTACTAGTTTCTTGTATTTGCATTTATTCGCTTAAAATAAAGAACTGTCAGCGAAATAAAGTTCCTTCTCATGTCAGGGCGGAGGCGGATGACTATGGCGGAGGTCGATGGCGTGAGAAGAGAAACGCCAAGTACCTTTGGCTTTCTTACCCCTTTGGGGATTACTGAGGCGCCTTCTTTCTTGCCTTCTCCTTAATTAACGTTTCGCGCCACTTCATTAAGGCTCCGATCACGCGAACGACGCCTTTCCAGCTCCGGCTAGCATGTCAGACTCCTTATTCCTCGCGGCACGCTATGGTACAGAGCGGCGTAGTACGTCAAGGAGGCACTGACGGGAGAATTAAAGTGCGAACAAACTTTCTTATGTGGGAATATAAGCAACTTGCAAACTTCTTGGTGTTCTCTGTACGCAGGACGAGGAACTATGCCGTCAGGCTCTTGAACCCGTATCGCAGCAGCACAGGTGGCGTAAACACCAAGGTGAGTGAGTTGCAACTCATCTCTCTCTCTCTTTCTATAAGGGTCGTCCAACAAATTTTGCAGTCTCATTAGTTTTTGCTGCAGTTTTCATCCTCATATGACTCAATGCAGCGAATGCTATATCGATTCGCCTATAGTCGCTCGCTTAAAGAGGCCCAGCACAGACTACCGAAGTGCAACAGCCTATTACCTCTGCGACAAAAAAAAAAATAAATATAGCCCTATTCAATCACTCGGTATTGTTGGCGGAAGACGGGGTCATCACCAGTCCGCCTCATGAAGTCAGGAAGGAGTGCGAGCCTATTTGTGCATGCTTGTGCGTATCCGTCATTGTGGAATAAATTATAGATGGGTCATTCAGGAGTGAACCAGATCTCAGGAGCGTTTTTTTTGTTTTTTAGGAACGAGTGATCTTCGGCTCACTGAAAGTGGCCAGGAGTTATCTGGGAGACAAGCTCACTGAGTGACTCACTCAGCGGTGGGTCTCACTCGCCCAATGCTTGTTGGTTCTCTTCGTCCTTTCCCCCTCGCTCTCTGAGCGACAAGTTTCTCTCGCTCCGTGAGCTGTATTTCTCTCGTTTGCTTCACCCAAGAAGAGAGCGAGAAAATCACCACTCCCAGAGCAAGAAAGCAAGGCCGCTCATTGGGAGACAGAAAAAGAGAGAGCCACCGCTCACTGAGCGGCGGTTTTTGCAGTACTCGCTTGCAGTGGGTGGTTCTTGTTCTCTCTTGCTCAGCTTATTACACTCAGCAGCAACTTAACTTGGCACTGGAGTGAGGGCTACTGAGACGGCGCATCCGTGCGTTCGGGTTTCTCAGCAAGTAGTGCGTCCTAATGTCCTGTTGTTGATTTATATTTTTCTCGTTCACATTGTTAAAACGTTTAGAAGGGTATATACACGAAAACGTGAATGGGAGAAACGTTTTGATGGTTCAGTGTACATGTTAGTAACACGATACAAGTATAATATTCTCAGCGGACTAAACCTACAAGAAACTGACCATTATCCTGATATACATGGATAAAGTTACCATGCAGCAAAAGACAACTGCAGTAATCAGGTGTTCTAGTAGAGCTTTTTATTCTGAAATTTCGAAATAGACAAAATACAATGTCCTGTCATGCTTGCATTCAGGTTAACTTGCCTGCGCTTGGACACCATCGGTATTACAAACAGTAATAGAGAATCGGAACAGGCGTTTCTCAAATCATGCGTGCCCGCATTCCCTAAACCACATTCGCTTTTCACAGCGAAAGCTGTTATGAGATCACAACACGTTTCATGAGTGCACCATGGTGCTTCGGCGCTGCCGCCACCGCCGATTCCCGTCTCCACTATTGCACCAAATAACAAAAAAACTCAGTAAATCAAAAATACCAACGCCACAATATCATTCGAACCCATGTCCTCTGCGTGCCAGCTGAATGCTCTACCACTGAGCCACTAGTTTCTTTTTTTTACGATTAGTGGCTTCAGTAAAGAGCATATGCACAGCCTTCATTTGTCATACCACCGGCCGCACACGGTACATATTTTGGGTTGTCGACCAGCACCAAGTTGGTGTCGTCATGTTAATATTCGCGTAATGTCACCAGCGGCTCTACTTTTGAAAGCACCTTGGATGGTTCTGGTGCTGCCTTATAAATTTTGACGAAGCAGTGAATACTCTCCATCTAAAGTAAGTTCGTGCCCCGCCGCGGTGGTCTAGTGGCTAAGGTACTCGGCTGCTGACCCGCAGGGCGCGGGTTCGAATCCCGGCTGCGGCGGCTGCATTTCCGATGGAGGCGGAAATGTTGTAGGCCCGTGTGCTCAGATTTGGGTGCACGTTAAAGAACCCCAGGTGGTCTAAATTTCCGGAGCCCTCCACTACGGCGTCTCTCATAATCATAGAGTGGTTTTGGGACGTTAAACCCCCCATATCAATCAATCAAAGTAAGTTCGTGCAGGCCGAGAATCTTTATAGAAGTGGTACCCTGACATTCTTGATCGCGCTGAGCCACGCTGGTGCTTCGCTCTTAGGCAGTTTTGATGTTGGGAAAGAATGCCGTTATATTGAGTGATAAAGCGTTTCGGAACAGCAAAGGAACAATCAGGTGTCGCATAATGCGAGTTGCACAGCGAGTGGGTCGTCGAATGCTTCGAACTCTTTAGAAAGCTCGATTTTTGTTCATGTAATATATGTGGCACATATCCCACTGTAGGGGATTGTGGGGATTACAAAATCCTCTGCCGTAATTCTTCAGCGTCGTCAAGCACAGCGCAAAAAAAAAAATGCACGAACTACCTTGCAAGCGGTCAGCAGGTACCACCCTTCTCTGAAGAATCGCGAAGGACGGCGTACTGAATGCCTGCCTTATACAAAACGATTAATGGCTTATTGATTGATTTGTGGTGTTTAACGTCCCGAAATCACCATATGATTATGAGAGACGCCATAGTGGAGGGCTCCGGAAATTTCGACCACCCGGAGTTCTTTAACGTGCACTCAAATCTGAGCACACGGGCCTACAACACTTCCGCCTCCATCGGAAATGCAGCCGCCGCAGCCGGGATTCGATCCCGCGACCTGCGGGTCAGCAGCCGAGTACCTTAGCCACTAGACCACCGCGGCGGGGCAATTAATGGCTTATTGGTTACCCTGCAAGTGTGCTCGCAGAAGCTGCCCAAAGAGTGATCGAAAAAGGCTCTAAAAGGCCGCTGTTCCAGCATTCGCTGTGACAGTACTGTGGTTTTCACGCGGGCCTGGTGTTTTTTTTTTCCAGTTTTTTCGCCTGGGCAATGCTAGCATCTCCTCGAGAACTCCTCACGCATACGGAGCTATGCCGCCATTCTAGGAAAGTAATGGCTTGTATCGATTTCTGGGTCTGGAAACGTTACTGTATTGCCACGTTCCATTTCCCAAGTTTTTGTTACCGTCCCAAAACACCACACGATTCTCAGCGCAAACCGCGCCTGCAGTTTTAGAGAAGGTTCCGGACTGTAGTAAATCATTTCGATAAGATCACGCCCACTGTGCGAACGGTACAGATTGTTCTGGAACCTACGCCACCGCCAGCGATAACGCTAGAACATTCGACGGCAAGAGTATAAATGCCGACGCGCTTCGCCGCCTGTCAGTTGTTGATCGAAGGCCGACGCTGCGTTCGCCGCTATCATTCCTAGACTGCTATCTGTGCAAGACTGCTGCTGTAATTAGACTTTCCCTTTACCGGGCACAGGTTCGCCCAAATAAACAGTTAAATCGCAACACGAAGTTTCCTGTCTTCGGCCACGTCACGACCCCGTGACATCTGGTGGAGGTGCTGCTTCGTTCATGTACCGGACGCCCGCGTGAAGCCGTGAACCCAGCCTTCGTCGCGGAGAAGACACCGACGCCAACCAAGAGCAGCGAACAAGCCGCCGACAGCAAGGTCTCCCACCGGAGTACGGCCTTCTACAAGACAAGGCGCGGAAGACCAAGACCATGACCTCGACTGCAGCGACAATGACAACCGGAGCGTCCCAGCCCGCGATCGTCATTCATCAACCCAGTGAACCACCAACGTTTCATGGGTCATCGTTTGAAGACCCGGAAACCTGGCTAGAAACATACGACCGCGTGGCCGCCCTCAACCACTGGGACAACGAAGAAAAGCTCCGTCGTGTGTACTTCTACCTAGAAGACACCGCAAGGACCTGGCTAGAGAATCCGGAGCCCACGCTCCGAACGTGGGATGTCTTCTGCGGCGCATTTCTGCAAATGTTCACGAGCGTCTCTCGCAAAGAGAGGGCCGCTGCTCTACTCGAGACCCGGGTTCAGCTACCAAATGAAAGGTTGGAATTTTCACAGAGGAGAGACCCACCTATTCCGTCACGCTGACCCAGAAATGCCTGAGGCAAAGAAAGTTCGTTTCCACATGCGAGGGGTCAAACAGGAGCTCTTCGCGGGACTAATGAGGAATCCACCGAACACCGTCCAAGAATTTGTATCCGAGGCGACCACCATCGAAAAAACCCTGGACATGCGCACCAGACAGTGTAATCGTCGCCTGACTCCAGAATGCGCCGCTGCTCAAGCCAGAGACTCCGACGACCTGCGTGAAACGATCCGAGCGATCGTGCGGGAAGAGCTGCACAAACTGTTGCGTTCGGCGCAGCCTCAAGTGGATTCGATCGCCGACATTGTGCGAGAAGAAGTCCGGCAATCGCTTCAAATTCCCCACGCACCGCTGCCCGAGCCGGAAGCTATGAGCTACGCCGCTGCACTGCGCCACAACGCTCCTCCCCGTCCACGCCAAAACGCCGCCCCATCGCACTTCCGTCGACAGACGCCACCGCCGCCACCACCCCCACCGACGTCATACCGTTCGCCAGCGGCCCAGCGCAGTGCACCGAAGAAGACTGACGTCTGGCGCACCCCTGACCATCGCCCGCTCTGCTACCACTGCGGCGAGGCCGGACACACATACCGACGTTGCCAGTACCGACAGATGGGACTGCGTGGCTTCGCCGTCAATGCACCGCGTCCACGGCCAGGAGAACGACCACGTGACATCGCCGACTACCTGACAGGAACTCGGTGGACACCACGAAGCCCTTCGCGTTCGCCGTCGCGCAGCCGCCGCACGTCACCGCACCACCGGCAGCACTCTGGCCCAACACGGGGCCGGTCTCCTAGCCCATATCCGGGAAACTAAGGGCAGCAACCGGTGGAGGTGCGGTTGCTGTGCGACGAACTACCGAAGATCCTCCTCCGACGACGACGCCGCGACGGAGCTTTCTGAACACAACGCCAAACAGGCAAAGCCCTGACGGCGAAAGCTCACTTACCGAAGGTGGCCTGACGACGCAACATGGAAGCAGCGGAACAAGCCGACGCAGCCGCGACCCGACGCCACGCCCTAACTGTAATGCGAGACGGCAAACTAGCGACCTCGACGTTCTTATCGACGGCCACAGTGTGACCGCTCTCGTCGATACTGGAGCCGACTATTCTGTCATCAGTGGGTCGTTCGCCGCGAAGTTAAAGAAAGTTAGGACAGCTTGGAAAGGCCCTGAAATCCGCACAGCCGGAGGTCATCTCGTAACGCCTGCAGGAATCTGCTCAGCGAGAGTCACCATTAACGGCCGTATTTATCCTACAGACTTCGTAGTCCTACAGCGTTGCTCGATAGATGTCATTCTTGGCATGGACTTCTTATGCCTCCATGGTGCTGTCATCAACCTAAAAACAAAGTCGATAACGTTATCCACAGAAGAAGCACTACACCCGCGCACGCCGTCAGGACACCATGCCTTGAATGTGCTTGAAGAACAAGTCACCATTCCGCCTCACTCAAGCGTCATTATTTCAGTCGGCGCTCCTAAATCACCTCACTTGGAAGGCGTCGTTGAAGGCAGTCAGCATCTGTTGGTCATCCGAAATATTTGCGTCGCAATAGGAATTGCAGAGCTGCGGGGAGGCAAAGCAACGGTTATGCTCACGAATTTCAGAAATGAGTACAAACATGTGAACAAAGGAACAATGGTCGCATACATCGAAGAAATTGTTGAAGCCACCAGTGCTTTCGCCCTCGCCGATTCTGCTGAACCTGCTCAGAGGAACCAAGCCCCTCCCATAGCTTTCGACGTCAATCCCAGACTTCCGAACGATAAGCAAGAACAGCTCAAGGCCCTGCTCCTGCAATACGAAGATTTCTTTTCGTCGTCATCAAAAATTCGGCAGACCCCAATCACGAAACAACGCATCACAACCGAAGAAAATGCCAGACTACTCCATCAGAGTCCGTACAGGGTTTCGACGCGAGAACGTGAGGCCATGAAGAGACAAGTTGATGAAATGCTGCGGGATGACATTATCCAGCCGTCCAAGAGTCCATGGGCATCCCCCGTGGTGTTAGTAAAGAAAAAGGATGGGACCCTACGTTTCTGCGTCGATTATCGCCGCCTGAACAAAATCACAAGAAAGGACGTGTATCCTCTCCCATGAATAGACGACGCACTTGATCGGCTCCATAACGCCAAGTACTTTTCGTCGATGGACCTCAAGACTGGCTATTGGCAAATCGAAGTCGACGAAAGAGACCGAGAGAAGACGGCGTTTTTAACACCGGACGGCCTCTTCGAGTTTAAGGTGATGCCCTTGGGCCTTTGCTCAGCGCCTGCAACTTTTCAACGCGTTATGGATACAGTACTGGCAGAATTGAAGTGGCAGACTTGCCTTGTTTACTTGGACGACGTCGTCGTATTTTCCTCGAGTTTCGACGAGCATCTTCGGCGCCTTGAAGCTGTACTTCAAGCCATCAAGACTTCGGGACTCATACAAAAGCCAGAAAAGTGCAGATTTGCGTATTAGGAGCTCTTGTTTCTGGGGCACGTTATCAGCAAGTCTGGAGTTCGTCCCGATCCACGAAAAACAGCCGCTATCGCCGACTTCCCGCCGCCCACTGACAAGAAAGCCGTGCGCCGATTTCTGGGCCTGTGCACCTATTATAGGCGGTTCGTGAAAAACTTCGCCCGCATCGCCGATCCTCTCACTAACCTTACCAAGACCGACGTGGAGTTTAAGTGGGAAACGCCGCAGGAACACGCTTTCCAGGAGCTTAAACATCGCCTCCAGACGCCTCCTACTTGTCCATTTCGCCGAATTCGCCGAAACAGAAATACATACTGACGCAAGCAGCGTAGATCTTGGCGCCGTTCTTGTGCAGAGGGCTGACGGACTTGAAAGGGTTATTAGTTACGCCAGCCGATCGCTATCCAAAGCAGAAGCAAATTTTCCACAACAGAAAAGGAGTGCCTCGCCATCATCTGGGCTATGTCGAAATTTCGCCCCTACCTCTACGGCAGACCCTTCAAAGTTGTGAGCGACCACCACGCATTGTGTTGGCTAGCCACCTTGAAGGACCCTTCAGGTCGCCTCGCACGATGGAGCCTGAGACTTCAAGAATATGACATTACTGTCATTTACAAGTCCGGCAAAAAACACTCCGACGCCGACTGTCTCTCTCGTGCGCCTGTCGACCAACCGCTACCCGACGACCCGGATGACGACTACTTCTTAGGAAAGATAACTACCGACGACTTCGCTGAACGACAGAGGGCCGACCCGGAACTTAAGGCCCTAATAGAATACCTCGAAGGCAGGACCGCCGAAGTCCCGAAGGTATTCAAGCGCGCACTTGCGTCGTTCTTTCTACGAAACGGTCTTCTACAAAAAAAAAAACTTTTCACCGCTTCGAGCTAAGCACCTCCTTGTGGTGCCTTCAGCTCTGCGACCAGAACTCCTACAGCCCCTACACGACGATCCGACGGCAGGGCACCTCGTTGTTTCTCGCACGCTCGCGAGGGTACAAGGAAGGTACTACTGGCCACGTCTTACCACCGACGTCACTCGTTATGTGAGAACATGCCGGGACTGTCAGCGACGCAAGACACCGCCGACAAGGCCAGCGGGACTTCTGCAGCCAATTGATCCACCTTGCCGACCTTTCCAGCAGATTGGTATTGACCTACTGGGGCCGTTCCCGACGTCGGCTTTCGGAAACAAGTGGATCGTGGTAGCTACCGACTACCTCACCCGCTACGCCAAGACAAAAGCCTTGCCAAAAGGCAGTGCATCCGAGGTAGCTAAGTTCTTCGTCGAAAATATCGTCCTACGTCACGGCGCCCCGGAGGTCCTTATCACCGACAGAGGAACGGCATTCACTGCCGACTTAACTCAAGCGATCTTGGCATACAGCCAAACAAACCACCGCCGGACGACAGCGTACCACCCACAGACCAACGGCCTCACCGAGCGGCTTAACAAGACGATCGCCGACACGCTGTCAATGTACGTTGATGTCGAACACAAGACGTGGGACGCCATTCTTCCGTATGTGACCTTCGCATACAACATGGCGGTGCAGGAGACGACGCAGATATCTTCATACAAATTGGTCTACGGAAGGAGCCCGGCAACGACACTCGGTGCCATGTTACCCAACGTCACCGACGAAGAAAATCTCGATGTGAGCGAGTACCTTCAACGCGCCGAAGAAGCCCGACAACTTGCGCGTGTCCGTATCAAGAATCAACAGACGACCGACAGCCACCGTTACAACCTTCGACGACGCTTCGTGGAATACCAGCCCGGTGAACGTGTTTGGGTGTGGACGCCGATACGCCGACGTGGACTAAGTGAAAAGCTTCCGCGACGGTACTTCGGACCGTACAGGGTGGTTCGACGTCTCGGCCCACTTGATTACGAGGTTGTCCCTGACGGCATCACGAACTCTCAACGACGCCGATCGCGACCTGAAGTCGTCCATGTCACGCGCCTCAAGCCGTTTCATGCGCGTTAACAAACTGAACCAGTGTTGTTTTGTAATATTGTTGTATTGTAATTTATTCATTGTACTTTCTTGCATTATTATTGTAATTTCATCTTTAGTTAAAGCATCGGGACGATGCCTTTTTTCAGAGGGGGGCAATGTCACGTTCCATTTCCCAAGTTTTTGTTACAGTCCCAAAACACCACACGATTCTCAGCGCAAACCGCGCCTGCAGTTTTCGAGAAGGTTCCGGACTGTAGTAGATCATTTCGATAAGATCACGCCCACTGTGCGAACGGTACAGAATGTTCTGGAACCTACGCCACCGCCAGCGATAACGCTAGAACATTCGACGGCAAGAGTATAAATGCCGACGCGCTTCTCCGCCTGTCAGTTGTTGATCGAAGGCCGACGCTGCGTTCGCCGCTATCAGTCCGAGACTGCTATCTGTGCGAGACTGCTGCTGTAATTAGACTTTCCCTTTACCGGGCACAGGTTCGCCCAAATAAACAGTTAAATGCCAACACGAAGTTTCCTGTCTTCGGCCACGTCACGACCCCGTGACAGTATGGTGGCTCAAATGCACACCAAGCATTGCTTCAGCTAGCTGCAGGAGAACAGCCGAGCAAAGAGCGTCGGTGTAGGATTGCCACATTTGTTCTTTCATGGCACACAACGTAGCTCACCCGGCTTGTAGATCATGCAGTGTAGCGAAGAACGTCGATTCTGGACCCTTGCGCCTGCGTTACCCCTGAAGGCTAAAGTGCCCGCTCCCTCGTCTCCATCGGACGTCGCAGAGGCACTTGCTGAACAAAATCATCTTCAGTTCGGGCCTAGAACAAGATGGTTTCACCGTTATCGTATTCTATTGACAACATAAAAAAATCGAGAGTTGCGCAGCTAAACAGGACACATGAGAAGGAACAGACGAGCACAGGCGCACGCTAACAACCGATTTTATTGAAGGTAGATCAAAAGCGTTATACATCAACAAGCTGTGCAGACGAACTGTCAAAACGATTAGGAAATGGATGGATGATGAACGGATGAACTTTATTAGGCCCACCTCAACGCGCTTTAAAGCACGTGGCTGAACGCTCCCACGTCATAACAAACCGATAAAGTCTCTCTTTTGCATCGCGGGCACGTTGGACAGCCCATAACTGTTGTTCGAGTTTGGAGCTGCAGGTAATAGAACTTTCCCGTTTCGAAGGCGGAATTACTTCACCACAGCGTAACGCGGCCTTTTTCTATTTCCTAAACGTTCATATAAGGCGTGAAAGGAATCAAGTTTTAGCACCGTTCAGTGCAAATGAATTCTCGCTCACGGCCTTCGCACCGGCTTTCTTAAAGAAAAATGCTTTCATCATTTCGCGAGCCATTCTTTGTCTACTTCTGGCCAGGATTGTCGCAAATTGGAATCGTGGTTCATAATGCGAGGACGCCATGCAGTGGTTAACAAGGTGACTGCTCTTCTTATTATTCAGATTTCTTTCGTGTTTCTTGAGTCGGTCATCAAAGCGGCACCCTATCTGGCCAGTGTAGACCTTGCCGCAACACCGACGTAGCTGTTCTTAGCGGCCCGTAGCTGTGCGAATGCACGTATACTTTTACGTTCACCTTACGGGCCCTTACGTCGGCTGCGCGCTTCGAAGCGCACACGCAATAGAAACAAGTCAGCATAGTGGAGCCTGTCTCTATCGCCGCTGCGCCATGATCCTTGCACGCACAGGGATGAGAAATGGCGTTGCTGAAATACTTTCGATTTCCTTCCTAAACACATCACATTTCTTCTGCCTTGTCTACCCTTCAGGCAACGAAAAGAGCCGTATTTCTTTGGGTGAAGCCCCCACGTTCCTTTGCAGCCGCTAATATACGGTCTCACCTTAATGGGCTCATCTTCGATGGTGACAGCTCGGCATGCACACAAATCCTACGAAAGGGTTTCACATTCCCTTTGGCTTTACGCGCCACAGTTTGCCTTTCGCGCCCCTTAAATTTATTTCACCAATGCCCTTATTCTTTTATATTATTGTGTACTTGATCCCACAAGTACACAATACATCACACGACATCCCAGTCCCTACGTGAGGCTGGGATGTCGGGACGTGAAAATTTAGGACGTAACCAAACGAGGATTTTTCGCATCTCTTCAAGTTGACGCCACCAGTGGTGACACTTTCTGTTTCAGGAGGCATGTCGACTCTCGTTTAGGTATACTTGAATAATGCCCAAATGCGTAGTTTCGGCGAAATCAAAATAAATGTAGAATGCTATTGCTTTGTGCAAGCGTTAAATAAAAAAAAGGCAGAACCCACGTACAGCAGCAATCGACGATATGCGAAGAATGAATGAGGAAGCTTGATATGTCACTTTCAAATCACCACAATGTTACAAGGTGGAGGTAAATTATGCCGTACACGACTTCCGTGTCATGATTATCGTGTTTCGATGTGTCGTTTACCTTGGCCATCTATTCACGTCACGTGATGCCAAATTTAGTGTATGTAAAGCTAGTGAAATGCCCGCGAGCACGCTATCAACGTGGTATGTTGTCATTATCTTACATGACACGTGTGTCAGGATTATCAAGTTTGCACAAGTCATATACCTTCGTCCTCACTTGAAGTCAAGTAACAACAAACTTGGTGTAAGTGGAGCTAGCGAAATGGCCGCGAGTGCATCATCAAGGGCCCAATATACTCCAACGTAACGTTGACGCGTGCGCAAGCTGGGCACAGCGACGCTATACGTGAGCAAAACACGAGAACTCTATAGGGTGACGCCAGGTGCGACTGGCGCGGCCCGACGGCAACCGGCGCGAATTGTGACTGCTGCATTTCGCGCCGATTCGTTACCCAGAGAGCACTGCATCAGCCTCTTTTCGTGACGGGGGGACGGCGAACGCGCTGAAACGCGCATGGGTCAGCGCAACGCAGCGCGGCGCGCCCCGGCGAGTATAAGGCAGGACGGGCGCCTCGCGTGGCAACGCCGGTGTGTTGAGACGAAACGAATGCCGGCGAGCACGTGTGCCATTTTACGTCGAATTGTATTGGTGCCTCGACTGTGGCATGTGGTCATGTGGTCATGTTGTCACATGATACGCATCTCATGATTGTCACATTTGCACCAGTCACATACCTTCGTCATCCGTTGACGTCACGTATACCAAATGTCACATATGTGGAGCTAGCGAAATGACGTGAGCGCATCATCAGTGTAGCATGTAGTCATGTTGTTACATCACACGAATGTCGTGATTATCGTGCTTGTAGGTTTTATTTACCTATGTCGTCCGTTCGCGTCACGTAATACCGAATTTGGCACATGTGAAGCTAGCGAAAAGGCCGCGAGCGCATAATGAGTGTAGCATGTAGTAATGTTGTTACATGATACGCATCTCATGTTTATCATGTTTGCGCCAGTCTCATACCTTTGTCATCTATTCACGTACCGTAATACTAAATTTGGTATAAGTGAAGCTAGCGAAACCGCCGCCGTGAGCATGGTATGCAGTCATGTTGTTACATGGCACGCATATCATGATTTTCATGCTATGGTCTGTCGCTTGTGTTCGCCATGCAATCATGTCATATCGCACCAGCTTTGCAACATGTAATTTGAACGAAACCACCGCAAGGGTAGCAAGAACATGAAATGTAATGCATGACATTCATGACATACATGTCATGATTTTCATGTCATGACTAGTCAAATATGCTCGTCATATGATCCTGTTATACCATGCCAAGTTTGGCATTGATACCATTATTCAAACGGCCAGGACAGCTAAAAGTCGTAGGCGCATAGATAGGTAGATAGATAGATAGATAGATAGATAGATAGATAGATAGATAGATAGATAGATAGATAGATAGATAGATAGATAGATAGATGGATGGATGGATGGATGGATGGATGGATGGATGGATGGATGGATGGATGGATGGATAGATGGATAGATAGATAGATAGATAGATAGATAGATAGATAGATAGATAGATAGATAGATAGATAGATAGATAGATAGATAGATACGCGCAATGTCGCCGAAGTTCGCTAAAATGCTTCGCATTTAAAGGTTTAACCATTTCGAGTATTTCGTACTCAACTGTGGGAGAGCACTGAGCCGTCCCGCTAAGAGCAACAACTGTTGCCTCACAAGAGACGAGTTAGGTCGAGAACTGATTCCTTGAAAATAAGACATCGCCGCAAATCTTCCGAATACCACCAGCCATATTCTTCAAAAATGCGACAGCCTAATATCTTGATTACCGCGATATCTTGCCTCTAGTACTCGCTGAATTCAGACCCAAATCTACTCTTGTAGATGTGTTTTATATTCTGCAGGTTACTTTTACTTACTTTATATTATTTCAGGTGAAAAAAATTGGCAGGTCCCACGTACAGTGGCAAGCGATGATATGGGAAGCACGAATGAGAAATGTTGATATGTCACTTTGAGATGAGCGCAACGTTAAGATGTGGAGGCAAATGATGCCGTACATGACCTCAGTGTCATAATTATAATTTTTGGATGTGTCATTTACCTTAGCCATCTATTCAAGTCATGTGATACCAAATTTAGTAAATGTAGCGCTAGCGAAACGGCCGTGAGCACGCTATTAGCGTGGTATGTTTTCATGTTCTTACATGACACGCGTGTCAGGATTATTATGTTTGCATGTCATATATTTCGTCATGCATTGACGTCATGTAACACCAAATTTGGTATATATGGAGCTAGCAAAGTGGCCGCGGGCGCATCATGAAGGGCATAATATACTTTAATGCTGCGTTGACGCGCGCCACGCTGGGCAGCAGCGACGATATGTTAACAAAACGCGAGCACTCTAGAGTCTGACGCTAGGCGCGACCGACGCGACCAGCGTCCGTCGGCGCGGCCCGACGGCAACCGGCGTGAAATTCGCGCCGATGCAGTTACCCAGAAAACACTGCGTCTCCCTCTTTTCATGACGGAGGGACGCCGGACGCGCTGAAACGCGCATGCGTCAAAGCAACGCAGCGAAGCGCGTGCCTGCGAGTATATGGCAGGACCGGTGCCTGGCGTGGCAACGTGGTCGTTACGTGACAAAATGAACGCTGGCGAGCACGCGCACCGCGTCACGTCGAAATGTATTGGCGCCTTGACTGTGGCATGTAGTCATGTTTCACATGACACGCATCTCATCGGCAGCGTGCCGAGCGTGACAAGATCAACGTCTTGCTCAGAAAGATTACCAAGCGGGCCCTCGGTATCCCGATCAGGACGCGCACCGAGCGCCTGCTCCAGCTCGGAGTACACAATACGTTGGAGGAGATTGCCGAAGCGCAGGAGCGGGCCCAGCTCGCGCGCCTTTCGAGCTCCCAGACCGGCAGACATATACTCCTAGAGCTCGGTCACTCTCCGGCTGAAGTGGACGAGAAGATGAGACAGGTACCCCGTGAGATTCGCGACCTCATCACCGTGGCACCGATACCGAGGAATGTCCATCCCGAGCACAATCGTGGTAGGCGACGGGCTAGAGCTGCCACTCTTCTCAAGCAGATTCACAGTGAGGAGCACGGCGTCAGCTTTGTCGATGCGGCCGCGTACCGTGGGAGCCGCGCCTTCTCCGCAGTCGTCGTCGACTCCAAACAACAAATCGCCAACTGCGCATTGGTTCACACTGACGATCCGGCGGTTGCCGAGCAAGTGGCCATCGCCCTGGCCATCCTGGAAGGTGAGAGGGAGGTCATCTATAGTGACTCTAGGTCAGCTATTCGCGCTTTCGAGCGCGGTGTAATCTCCAAGAAAGCCCTGTGCGTGCTCCAAAGTGGTGGCCGCGACGGCATCAAGCACCACGTACTGATTTGGTTTCCTGCACATGTTGGACAGGTCCAAGGCGCTCCCCCCCAACCTCAACGAGTCTCTCATTCCCCATTAGCAGCCATTGCCATATACATTGAGCACTATTTTTTATTGTTCAACAACGCACAGAAGCAATCTCTCACCGGCACAACCTTGAAGGTCAAAATGTTATACTTGTTACACACTACAACGGCTACGAGGGATGAACGGGTGCCGCTATAAGGAGCTTCGCCCCTAAATAGATGCAGGGCGAATGCCAGCTGAAAGCACTGTTCCGCCGAATGCCGCAGTCGTATGGTTTTCTCAATAAGAATTTACGTATACAGGTTGACCCCTCTAGTAGAGATTTCTTGCTTTCTTACACCTCCTATTAACCTATTGAATGTAGTTGCGATTATGGCAAATAAGGCCCCGCCATGGTGGTCTAGTGGCTAAGGTACTCCACTGCTGACCCGCAGGTCGCGGAATCAAATCCCGGCTGCGTCGGCTGCATTTTCGATGAAGGCTAAAATGCTGTAGGTTCGTTTGCTCACATTTCGGTGCACTGTAAAGAACCTCAGTTGGTCGAAATTTTCGGATTTCTCCACTATGGCGTCTTTCATAATGATATGATGGTTTTGGGACGTTAAATGTCTCATATAGAAATAGTGACAAAAATAATGAGGTCATATTCGCTTCTCTAACTGCACTCACAAAAGTGCGAAGCCTCGTGAGTGATCACCGCGAAAAATACAATTGTTGTCTGCTTCTGTCCGCTGCCATTGACATTGTGTAATGGGGGAGGAGGAGGAAGCAACAAAAGGGAGAAGGCAGGGAGGTTAACCAGAAAGACAACCGGTTGGCTACCCTACACTGGGGGAATAGGGAAGGGGACAAGAAAGACGAGCTTGTGTAATGGAACTTTTCGGTGAATAAGCATATGCACAAGAACTAAGTTCTTATTGTGTATTTGCTTTAAATTTGATAGCTCTCGATGCCTTTATGAAAGCATGAATTTACCTCGGTATTGATGCGTTTTTCAGAAAAAGAGGAAGTTCAAGGTGGTTATTCCAGCGCAACTTCCTGTCTTCTAATTGAAATCTACATTAGCAATAATTATTCTCCTCTTACCGTACTCATGAACGCACTCCCTTACCGTACCCGGGAACGCACTCCCTCACCAGAGAAGGATTGGCCACCCTGGTGCAGTATCTGGCCACTACCTCCCACATGCATACGTCAAATAACTCACGGCCCTCAGTCCCCAGCAGCTGCGAAGCAACTGACCAGGGCGGCGGTCAGATCTGCAACGCAGCAGAGGGTGCTAAGAATCTCTGGATCCGGACAGGCCGCCATTGGAACCTGAACTTGGCAACATTTAACGCTAAAACCTTATCTAGTGAGGGAAGTCTAGCTGTACTATTCGAGGAGCTAGAGGGTGTTAAATGGGATATAATAGGGCTCAGTGAGGTCAGGAGGACAGATGAGGCCTATACTGTGCTACAGAATGGGCACGTCCTTTGCTATCGGGGCCTGGCAGACAGAATAGAACTGGGAGTGGGGTTCCTAATTCACAGAAACATAGCTGGCAACATAGAGGAATACTATAGCATTAATGAAAGGGTGGTAGGTATTGTAATTAAACTGAATAAAAGATACAAGATGAAGGTAGTACAGGCTTACGCGCCTACATCCAGCCATGATGACGCTTCAGTTGAAAGCTTCCACGAAGACGTGGAATCGGCAATGAGTAGGGTAAAAACACAGCATACTATAGTGATGGGCGACTTTAATGCAAAGGTAGGGAAGAAGCAGGCTGAAGACCAGGCAGTAGGAGATTATGGCATCGGCACTAGAAACGCCAGAGGAGAGCTACTAGTAGAATTCGCAGAACGCAATAATTTGCGGATTTTGAATACCTTCTACCGAAAACGAGAAAACCGCAAGTGGACATGGAGGAGCCCTAATGGCGAAAATAAGAACGAAATAGACTTTATAATGACCGCACACCCAGGAATCGTGCAGGATGTGGAAGTGGTTGGCAAGGTACGATGTAGTGACCATAGAATGGTACGGTCTCGGATTCGCCTAGACTTGAAGAAGGAACGACAGAAACTGATACGCAAGAAGCCAATCAATGAGCTAGCACTGAGAGGGAAAGTACAGGAATTCAGAGTGTCGCTGCAGAACAGGTACTCGGCTCTTAGTGAGGAAACCAACCTTAGCGTAGATACAATGAATGATAATCTGTCGAGTATCATTACGGAGTGTGCAGTGGAAGTTGGAGGCAGGGTAGTTAGACAGGACACTGGCAAGCTTTCCCAGGAAACGAAGAACCTAATTAAGAAGCGTCAAATCATGAAAGTCTCAAGTACAACAGACAAAATAGAACTGGCAGAGCTTTCGAAGTTGATTAATAGGCGTAAGGTATGCGATGTAAGAAGGTATAACATGGAGAGAATTGAACACGCTCTGAAAAACGGAGGAAGCGTCTAAGCAGTGAAGAGGAAACTTGGGATAGGCAAAAGTCGGATGTATGCACTAAGGGACAAAGAAGGCAAAATAACTACCAATATGGACAGGATAGTTAAAATATCGGAGGAGTTTTACAGAGATCTGTACAGTAGCCGAGACAACCACGACCTTAATACTATACGAACTAGCAGTAACCCAGATGACACCCCACCAGTAATGATAGAAGAAGTCAGAAAAGCTTTGGAGAGCATGCAAAGAGGCAAAACTGCTGGTGAGGATCAGGTAACATCCGACCTGCTGAAAGATGGAGGACAGATTGTGTTAGAAAAACTAGCCACCCTGTTTAGGAGGTGTCTCCTGACGGGAAGGGTACCAGAGGCTTGGAAAAGCGCTAACATCATCTTAATACATAAGAAAGGAGATGACAAGGACTTGAAGAATTACAGGCCGATCAGCTTGCTCTCTGTAGTATACAAGCTATTTACAAAGGTAATTGCTAACAGAGTAAAGAAAACATTAGAATTCAATCAACCAAAGGAACAAGAAGGATTTAGAACAGGCTACTCAACAATTGACCACATTCATACTATCAATCAGGTAATAGAGAAATGCTCAGAGTATAACCAACCACTATACATAGCCTTCATAGAATATGAGAAGGCGTTTGATTCAGTAGAAATATCAGCCGTCATGCAGACACTGCGGAATCAGGGCGTAGATGAAGTATATATAAACATTCTGGAAGAAATCTACAGGGGATCAACTGCTACCACAGTGCTTCATAAAGAAAGCAACAGAATACCAATCAAGAAGGGTGTAAGGCAGGGGGACACAATCTCCCCAATGCTATTTACCGCGTGCTTAAAGGAGGTTTTCAGAAGCCTAGAATGGGAACAGTTCGGGATAAGAGTTAATGGAGAATTTCTTAGTAACTTGCGCTTCGCCGATGACATTGCATTGCTGAGTAACTCAGGGGACGAATTGCAACTCATGATTACGGAGTTAGACAAGGAGAGCAGAAAGGTGGGTCTTAAAATTAATCTGTAGAAAACGAAAGTAATGTACAACAACCTCGGAAAGGAGCAGCGCTTCGAGATAGGTAATAGTGCACTTGAAGTTGTAAAAGACTATGTTTACTTAGGGCAGGTTATAACCGCAGAGCCTAACCACGAGATTGAAGTAACTAGAAGAATAAGAATGGGGTGGAGCACATTCGGGAAGCACTCTCAAATTATGACAGGTAGATTGCCACTATCCCTCAAGAGGAAGGTATAACAGCTGTATATAACAGCTGTATCTTGCCGGTACTTAGCTACGGAGCAGAAACCTGGAGACTTACAAAGAGGGTTCAGCTTAAATTGAGGACGACGCAGCGAGCAATGGAAAGAAAAATGGTAGGTGTAACCTTAAGAGACAAGAAGAGAGCAGAGTGGATTAGAGGACAAACGGGGGTTGAGGATATCATAGTTGAAATAAAGAAGAGGAAATGGACATGGGCCGGGCATGTAGCGCGTAGACAGGATAACCGCTGGTCATTAAGGGTAACTAACTGGTTCCCAGAGAAGGGAAGCGGGTTAGGGGGAGACAGAAGGTTAGGTGGGCAGATGAGATTAAGAAGTTTGCGGGTATAAATTGGCAGCAGCAAGCACAGGACCGGGTTAACTGGCGGAACATGGGAGAGGCCTTTGTCCTGCAGTGGACGTAGTCAGGATGATGATGATGATGACCGTACTCAGCTACTGAAGACGTAATATGTGCGATAGTACGTGTAAAATAGAAGTGTCTTCGCCAGTAGTGTGTAGCAAAACAAAGGCCTAATAAGTCAGACAGATGAGAAACGCGTTCGTGCTAAGAAAACAGTCGGTCCAATGCGTGCGCTCTCCTCTCGTGCCCAGACTTAGTCTTCATCACCCTCGAATGAATATTCAACAGTGGGTGTTCCCCCTTCCACGTATCTAGGCAAGATATTGCTAACAGGGTACACATAAATAATGATCAATGGACATTTAGGTGGGCTTATTGGGTATGTTTCTCTTCCACTGACGTTCTTCCACAGCAAAATTTTCAGAGTGGCTGCTTTCATAGCATGCACCATATGATTATCTGGTGAGAGAAAGACGCCGATAGGGCAAAGACAGAGGCGTGTCCATCCGGCCCAGTAGCGAGTTTGCACTGCCACATATGGAAGTCCAAACTGCAAGTTTATTCAATGAGATCACCAGAGCTCACTTCAAAAGTGCTCATATGGGCTCACTGATGAAGTGAAGTGTACATAAACTAATAGTAACAGCCAATATCAATAAGCTCGGCTCAATACACACGGCATCTTAGCTGGCACAAATATAACCCAGTAGTTGAAAAAATGGACTGTAGAAGGCAACTCCGGTGGCGGCATCGTCACTCGGCTACCTCTGGTATTTCGGCAGTACAGCATCCGGCACCATTTGCCTCGGACGTCTACTGGTCACTGCATCCGCACGTTAAATGCTAATGGGCCACATCTGCTGGCGTTAATGGTTGCCAGCATTCAACCCCACTCAGTCCGAATACGGAACACCCCCAGAAACGTATATAGATGCGTAAAGCCACGGCCCTCCATCTATTTGCGCTATGCGATTAGAACAATGCGCTAGGACTCGTTTTGCCCTATCTTTCTTCAGATGACTGTAATCAAGGAAGCCGAAGGTCTCATTCTGAAAGATCGTTAGTTGGGCAGCGTACCTAATAAACGGGTAAGCCACGTATATAAAGATTTACATATGGAGAACAGTGAAACGCACGTTTGCAACATTAAACAGCTGTGATGTTGTAATGTGAAGGTTTGTGGCTGCAAAAATGTCATATACCAAAGCCAAGTCTATTCATTCAAATCTATTGACTACATATGATTTTGCCTTCACAACACTATTCAAATGCCTAATGAGTATAGTCCGCGCGTCACTGCAATGAATATGCGCTGTGTTCATGGAAATCATTCGAGAAACTTATTGTGACGAGTTGAGAGAAACCAAAATGCACAAAGCACTATATTTACAGAATGTACAAAGAGTACGCAGTCCATCGGCCAAGATGTCAGAGAAGAAACAACACGATCTCTTTTCTAATTGTCATCTTCATCGTGTTTATTAAGCATTCCTTGTTGTTCATCATGGGTTGTAACAATATCGTCACATACCAGTAAATGGTTTCAGGAAGCAGGCACGAGTAGCTTGAGAGCAGCGACAAAAGGAAAAGCTTTATTTGAGCGAACTTACGCACGTTCACAGAAAACTAAGTGACCGCACTGTCGCAGACAGACAGCCGAAAATAATCGTTGCCACGCAACAGTCACGGCCACCGGATGAAAAGGCGCACGCATTCTCAATCCAGCATCCGTGCAACTGTCTGACGTCATTCCAGGCGACACACCAACAAACGATAAAAGTTTCCTATAAATACACTAGAGGGAACTCTGGTGCTAGTTTTGTGGGAGCTTAGACGCATGGCGTTTCAGTCAGCAGAAGATTGTGGAGTCTAAAGAAATAATGGTGTCGTAGAGAAACAAACGCAATTAGTCGTATAGAGAATCTCGATAAAGAACACGTCGAGAAAAGTTCCTTTCACAAAGTTGAAAAGCAAATGTCGTGGAGTAATGAAGGAGGAAGTGCTTTGTTGACGAGAACTTCGAAACGATTACCAATTTGTCGTTGACAAGTTTGTTATGGGAGCTCGACAATTATTTCCATCGCCACGGCAGCCGCTGTCGAGGCAACGCGCCTCCTTTATAGAAGACGATCCGGCGTGTGATGTTTTCTGGCATGGCCGGAAGACAACAAATCCAATAGAAAGGCGCGTAGACGCGGCAGACACAAAGCCGCTGTGACGTGTATAGCCGTCGAGATGGCGACAGCTTGACGGTTGTCCCGGATCGCTGGTCTTGGCGATCCGCCAATTCTTTCCCGAATTTCTCCGAGCCCGATTATTATAGATTGTGCGTTTAGCGCAGCAGTGGCGCGTCGTGTATGCGACGTTTCGTGGAAAATGACCAAAAGCGAGTTCCGGACAGGGAATTGGAGCAGTTGTCAAGCTTGATACGCCATTACTAATATATGCGTTCTGTTATTCATTCATTGTACAGATCAAACGTTGTGCGAGTGTTTCTAGAATGTTGTTGCGCAGTTTTGAATTGAAATCCTTCTAGTGGTTAAGTTTCTCAAAAAATCACCACTGGCATCTCATTCACAACAAGGCACCAACGTTTATTGCAGGCTTGTTTACAGAACTTTTCTAGGCAGCTGCCACCCCCCCTCTCTTCTTTTTTGTCAGGAGTCGATAGAAGAAGTGATTTTAATGAAGAATCAATAAACGCGTTATTGAACTTTAGATATGACGAATAAATGGTTTAAACAACCAAACATTCTACTACATGACCAGATGCCCAAATAAATTGAAGCAAACTTTAGAGCTATTCTGTGTACATACAAGTGACAATTAAAACACGTTAACCTTCCCTGACGTAAACGGTTTAGCAATTTTTAGAACCTGTATTTTAAAAATAATTGCCTTTTAAATGCGAAGCATTTCTTAGCGAACTTCGGCGACTATGAGCGTATCTATCTATCTCTCTGGCCGCCTACGACATTTAGCTTTCCTGGCCGTTTCGATAATGGTATCGATACCATACTTGGTATGACATAACACGACTCTATGAAGAACATATTTGACTAGTCATGACATGAAAATCATGAAATGTATGTCATGAATGTCATGATCTACATTTCATGGTCCTCCAGCTCTTGCGGTGGTTTCGTTCACATGGCATGTTGCAAAAGTGGTATGATATGACATGATTGCATGGCGGACACAAGCGACAAACCCTAACATGAAAATCATGACATGCGTGTCATGTAACAACATGAATATATTCCACGTTCATGATGCGCTCGCGGCCGTTTCGCTAGCGTCACATGTACCAAATTTGGTATTACGGTACGTGACGAAGGTATGTGACTGGTGCAAACGTGATAATCATTAGATGCGTGTCATGTAACAACATGACTACATGCCACGCTCGTGATGCACTGGTGGCCATTTCGCTAGCTTCACTTATACGAACTTTAATATTACGGGACGTGAATGGCAGAACGTATGATACTGATGCAAATATAATAAGCATGAGATGCGTGTCATGCAACAACATGACTACATGCACCACTCATGATGCGCTCGTGGCTGTTTCGCTAGCTCCACATATAAGCACCGCACAGTGACCAGAGGGATCTTCGTTGCTCACACTGCCCCATCTCAAAGTGTCTAACATTAGCCGTTAGGGGCACGAAGAAAAGAGACGCGTGCTCGCGTCCCAAATCTATCCCGGGTCCAATCCGCCGACAGATACAGTGCGCAAAACGCGCGCGTCGCGTTCCATTTTCACCGATGCCGTCTCAAGGTATTTTAGGGGCGAAGCTCCTTATGGCGTGGCTTGCGCGTCCCTCGTCGTAGTGCGTAACCACCGGTGGCACATAACCGAAAGAGTGGTCCTTGGAATGTCCGCTGGATGGCGGTACTTGTATATGATGAATAGATGATGAAAAGATGTGAGATGGCGGTACTTTGAGTGGTCACTAAATGGACGGACGGACGGACATACAGATGGATGAATGGACAGACAGACATAGGGGCGGACGCACGGACGGACGAATGGATGGATGGACAGACAAAGGGACGGCCGCACGAATAGACGTACGGGCGGACGAGAGACGGACAGGCAGACCAACGGACAGACAGATGCAAGAACAGACGCACGGACGCACGGACGGCCGGACGCACCGATGGTCACACGGATTAACGAAACATATGTACGGACAGCATGGACGGACGCATGGACGGACGCATGGACGGACGGAAACAAGAATGAATGGACGGACGGAACCATGGACTGACTGACTAACGCTTCGCCCACCAATCATCATTCACTCCGTGTATGTGCTGTCATTTTTTTTACCCGCTAGGCTATGTATTCTGGCGCTGTAGCCAGACTGGAAAACTCGACTGAATGGTGCCTATCCTAGAGTTTCAAACAATAACTAGAGAGGAATCTGGCGCTGCGATCGGGAACCTCCATGGGAATCGTGGAAAGTACAGGCTTCGGATGGGATAGGGTGAACTGGCGAAGTGTTTTAGACTTTTTTCTACAGTTTCAGTTTCGTTCTTCGCGCAGCGCGGGTGTTGGGGTGCGGTGAAAGAAGCTGAAAAAGTGGCTTAGTTTTTCTAAGAGGCTGACGACCACTGGATTTCCTGATTTGCTGCGATGTTGGAGCATTACGACTCGTATTTGACAGTTTAAACGCAGCGTCGTCCACTCACCGCTGCACATAGATGTAGCGTCTCATGCAAATGCAGGATATTGCCTCGAGTTCAAGTTTCTCACGAGTGCGTTGCTCGACTTCACAACAAAACCAGAGGTGCGTTGAGGCCATACCACTGAGACCACTGGGACAGACGCGCCAAGCGTCGCAGAAGACGAAATGATAAGTGTTTCACACTTAATACTGTACTTTTATTTCCATAAATAGATAGTACATACTTTTGAGAAAAAAAACATGATTGTTTTCAAGTGTTGTAAAAAATTACTTCATTAAGCCTTGATGCCAAATCTGAAACGCCATGGCACAGCGATGCAAACCCCCATGGTTGAATTCGCCCAGGTTTCACTTTTGCCATCTGGTCGCAAAAACCTCTTGCAATAAAGTTCTCGCACAAATAACCTGAAGCAAGTTTAAATTAAATTTGGGCTCATATCATTTTGTTTTACACCCCAAAAAATAAGCGTCGCAAATCTCAAGAACGTAATCCATCCAAAGCGCATCTGAAGCCTGTACTTCCCATAATTCCCATTGGGGTACAAGCGCCGCTGAAGGAGCCCGCGTAGACACTAGCGCCAGATTCTCCTCTAGGTATTATTGTATGAAACTCTATGGTGCCTGTATACGTGACGTCAATACATAACGAAATATTTGACTGGTGCAAACTTGATACTACTGACACGCGTGTCATGTAAGAACATGACAACATGCCACGCTCACAGCGTGCTCGCGGCCATTTTGCTAGCTCCACATATACTAAATTTGGTATTACGTGACGTGAATTGATGACGAAGGTAAACGACACATCCAAACACGATAATCATGACACGGAAGTTATGTACGGCATTATGTACCTCCACCCAGTAACTTTGTGCGGATTTTAAAGTGACTTATCAACATTTCTCATTCGTGCTTCGCATATGACCGTTTCCTTCTGTGCGTGGGATCTGCCAATTTTTTCTAATAAATTTCTCCGCCATCTTTCAGGATGTCAATTGTTACCTTATCCTCACCAGCGGCCTTTTCTCTTTGAATTCTCTTTAGGGCTTTGCTTACTTTTTCTGTGGTTACTGGGAGGATGTCGAATTCCTCTGGACTATTATTGTTTCTCATGATGTCTTCCTGGTTCTTTTTCTTCGGTACAGCTCTCTGTAGAACTCCTCCGCCACCTCCACCATCCTATTTATATTGGTTACGGCATTGCCTTCCTTGTTCCTTAATGCGTATATCTGATTTTTGTCTACGCCAAAGCTTTTAGGCTTATGCCACTTTTTACAGCCTGCCTAATTCTCTACATGTTGTACCTTCTGACGTCGCCTACCTTCCGTCTATTTATTAAGTTCGAAAGCTCCACTAGCTCCATTTTGTCGGTTTTATTTGGAGAATTCATGATTTGTCGTCCCTTGGTAAGATTTTTCGTCTCCTGCGATAGCTTGCCAGTGTCCTGTCTAATAACTGTACCTTTAGTTTGCATTGCACAATCTTTGAAGATACCAGTAAGATTATCGTTCATGGTGCCAACCCACACGTCGGTTACCTTGTTCAGTGCCTCGAATCTATTCTCTAGTGAAACTCTGAATTTCCTTACTTTCGCTTTCACGGCTAGTTCATTAATTTTCTTTTTAAGACGATTTCCGAAACAAGAGTATCCACTAACTTTCGCTTGTCCAATTATGTGGTGTACCAAGCAGAACGTCCTGCTGCAAAAAGCAGAGTGATGTTGTGTGTGAGACGCGATATTCTGTCGACACTTGTGGCTACTTCAAAAACAGATGCTCCAGGAATTTGTTAGATGCAAGGTGAAGTTTGGCAACGTTACTGTAACTGTAGTTAGTGTTTACGTGGACCCTCAAGCAAACGTTTCATACGCAGAGTTGGCTGCAGTGTGTAGATCTGACCATGATCCCATAATTATATGTGGTGATTTTAACGCGCACCGGAGGAGGAAGACGAAGTGATTCTTTGTAGAACACATCTCGCTCGTCTCAGTGCTTTTCTGGACTTTTCGCTGCAGTTGTGGGGTGTATAGCCCCGTAGGTTGCGGTAATGGATGTACAACCACACGAGGCAACGTCTGGCTCCGGTTCGACCGCGGCCACTACCTCGAGGAAGCGAGGAAACACATCCAGTGAGAGCGATGACACTGAGCTGTGCTCCGCATCTTGCGACGAGGCCTCAGACGGCGGCTTTCAACCTGTCCTGCACCGCAAGGCCAAGCGACGGATCATCAATCCATCGCCGGTGTCAAGCACAGCCACAGTGAAAACGGCGCCCCAGCGATGGCCCCATTCCATCCTGTTTGTGCCGAAGAACGCTACCGAAAGTCTGCGTGTTGTGAACAGGCAAGCGCTTTCGCTCTATTTTGAGAACACTGTGCCGAACGAGATTAAAGACCTACGGCTTAATACAAGAAGAAACATCCTGGCTGTAGATGTGCAGCACCCGAATGCGCTGAGCACGCTGCAACAAGTAACACAACTGGGAAACATTGCAGTTAGGTCCATCATACCAGCTGATGGTGTCACCACATCAGGAGTCATTTACGACATTAACACGGAAATACCAAACGCAGACCTTCCAATACTTATAAAACCAGCGAGTCAAGACAACGTCATTGTCAGCGTTGGACGGCTTGGAAACACACGCTGTGTGAGAGTAACGTTCAAAGGTGACTGTCTTCCCGCATACGTGAAGGTTGGCCACTTTCGTCAACAAGTTCGACCGTTCATTCCTAAACCCATGCAATGCTTCAATTGTCAGAACATCGGCCATGTAAAGGGTGTTTGCAGGAGCACCGAAGCGTGCCCCCGGTGCGCCAAACCACACGCGGAAGACAACTGTAGCGCTACCACACACAAGTGTCCTAACTGTCAGGATGCTCACAAGGCTTCTTCGAAAGAATGTCCGCACATAAAGAAAGAAGTTTCTATTCTGAGGCAAATGGTACGAGACAGCTCCACCCACAAAGAAGCTGCCGAGAAAATCCGACGAAGACGACGTCGCCGTCGAAGGTCTTCACGTCGGAGAGCGCCAACCTCAGGCGATAAGTCGACGCATCAGGAAAGATCGCCAGCTTCAGTTTACAGCACGGCAAACACAGACGTTGTAAAAGAGCAAAGGGGCAGACCAGTCTCTACAGAAGAGTGGCCTCCACTTACGCGTACACGACGCTCAGAAGAGCCGCAGCAGAAGCCGTCTTCTTCAGAGCAAGCTGCTGTAATGGAGGACTTGCGGAACACAGATCAGCAAGTAATAGCTCTTTTGCAACCATTAATTAACGCCATCCGCTTGTTAAGCAACTGGCACGCACCGTCAGCAAGAAGTGCATTGCAATTACTGGACGCTTTGAGTCCAGTACTCGCAGCGCTTGAGTAAATAATGGCTCACCAGCCACTGTCTTTCAGAGAAGAGGTCCGAAAAGCAGCGATTATTCAATGGAATGCCCGGGGACTGAGGGCACGCATGGCCGATTTCCGTCGGTTCGTGTACACCAATAAGTTCCCCATCATTGTCATCTGCGAGCCAAATTTGCAGAAAGAAATCAGACTTTCTGGTTATGAGTCATTCATGTCGTCTACAAATGTGGACAATAGCAAAGTTCTGATGTTTATTTGCCGCGACCTCACCTACATTCATCATCCGGTGTCACCCCACGACGACAATCAATATATAAGTATAACAGTGAAAAGGAGACTTACCATCACGGTTGTGGGTGCCTACCTCTCTCCGTCAAGTCGTTTCGACCATACAAGACTGCAAGGTATTCTGTCAGCAACTTCTCACCCATGCATTATATTTGGCGACTTCAACACCCATCATACAATCTGGGGAAGTTCGAAGACCAATGTTAAAGAGAGAAAGTTGGTGTCCTTCGCCTCCGACAACCAACTTTTCTTGCTAATTGATGGCAGTCCAACGTTCCTACGTGGTTCAAGGTATAGCAGCTGCCTAGACCTAGCCTTTGTCTCACGAGGCCTCGTCAGGCATGCTGAATGGTTTCCAGACATAGAAACGCATGGAAGTGACCACATTTCCACTTACGTCAAAATCGAAGGATTGTCCCATGCTAAGATACGCGACAGTGTTCAGAGAGTGGACTGGTTGAAATTCCAGTCTCGCATGGAAGAGCAATGTGAAGCAAACATGTCCCTCGACATAGAGGAGATAATTAAAAGCACAATACACGATACTACGTGTACCCTCACCTGCTCTCCCAAAGTAACGGAATTTGTCATCGACCTAGAACGACTTCGAGCAATCCGACGGCGTGCTGAACGAAGATGCCGACGCACGGAGGCAATAGAAGACTTACGGATTGCTCGACGTATACAAAAGAAGATTCAGCGCCAGATAAATAAACTCGAGACACAACGTTGGACTGCTTTTTGTGAGTCACTTGACCCACGAAAAGCTTTATCCCCATTGTGGAATACGGTACGAGGTCTCCGCACAAAGCCTACTCAGTGGTCACCATTCAGGGCTCTCGAGTTTTTCGAACAGAGACGCAGCATTGACGTGGCAGAAGACTTCTGTGCGAGAGTACCTGGGCCACTCGCAGTGCCAAATAGCCTATTGCCCTCGACTAACTGTCCACAAACACTGGATTCCCGCATGGATATGCCTTTTTCTATTGTGGAGCTCAGAGCAGCACTAGCTTTGTGTGGACGGACGTCGGCACCAGGGCCCGATAGAATTTCTTATAGGGCATTGTGTCATCTGGGTGAACACGCGAGAATCATCCTTTTGGAGTTGTACAACAAATCCTGGCAAGATGGAACGCTCCCAACAACCTGGAAGACAAGTCGCCTAGTTCCACTTCTGAAGCCAGGCAAGTCACCGTTGGACCTCTCATCTTATCGTCCGATCGCATTGGCCAGTTGTGTAGGCAAAGTTATGGAGAGGATGATCCTGGGACGCCTGGAGTAGTTCTTGGAGTGTAACAACATCTACCCAGATTCCATGGCAGGATTTCGGCGTGGTCGAGCATCGATTGACAACGTAGTCGACCTGGTCACTTATGTTCAACACGAGAAAGGCCGTAAGCGTCTCTGCGCATCTTTGTTCCTAGACGTCAAAGGGGCGTATGACAACGTTACGCATGAAGCTGTTCTCACTGCTCTCGAAGATATAGGAGTTGGTGGTTGGATGTATCGCTGGGTACGTAGTTATTTCTCAATGTGATCCTTCTTTGTGAGCACTGAAGACGGTCCAACCTCTCCACATTACAGCCACCGTGGCGTCCCCCAGGGTGGCGTACTCAGCCCTGTGCTGTTCAATCTTACGTTAATTGCTCTCACTGAGCATCTGCCAAGCATGGTCAGGCTATCAATGTACGCAGGTGACATCTGCATTTGGGCATCGGCTGTAACACGCCTGCAGTTACGAGGAAGAATTCAAAAAGCTGCCACTGAAACATTACACTACCTCCGAAATCGAGGCTTGGAAATTTCTTCCGAGAAATGCGCCCTCGTAGCTTTTACACGAAAGCCTATGGATAAGTACACTATAAACATCAATGGTCAAACTGTGCCATACGATCGATCGCACAAGTTTTTGGGCGTCATAATTGACAAGAATCTAAGATGGAGCGATCACGTTTCGTACAAGAAGAAACGGTTAATGGACATCTGTAATATACTGAAGTTCTTTGCAGGGAAGACTTGAGGAATGTCTCCCAGTGCAATGCTACAGCTGTACAGAGTACTTTTTCTCGGATTTCTGCGGTAGAGTTTACCGGCATTGACCCATGCAAGCAAAACAAGCCTTCGAACGCTACAGAGTGTTCAATCCCAGGCACTCCGGATTTGCCTCGGCTTGCCTCGTAGTGCGTCAACAATGGCTACTATAGCTATCGCCGGTGACCACCTCATCACGACACATATCGACGTTGAGGTACTCCGGACACATATAAGGCATATTGCTCGGACACCCTGCCACCACCTAGCCTCTTTACCAGAAGTTAGACCACGTTCGTCATTTTTTTGCCAAACGGTCACCACATACCGCGATTTTTTGCCAACATGCTTCACACCCGCCGCCAGGCCTTTGACTCCACCCTGGTGCCTGACTCAGGCTAATATCAGGATAACTATACCTGGCATCAAGAAAAAAGCAGATATGTCGTCACCTGCTCTTAGACAGCTTGCTCTGCTCTTGTTATACGAGACGTATCAAGGCTGTGTACACGTATACACCGACTGCTCTGTTTTACAGAAGAGTTCAACGGCATCATTTGTTATACCGATAAAAGACACGACAAGAAAATTCAAGACCTCCCACCTTACGACATCAACGGGAGCAGAGCTCACAGCTCTTCGTGCCGCATTGCAATTTATCAGCGATCAACAGCCACAAAAATGGACAATTTTCATTGACTCAAAGGCGGCGCTGCAATCCCTTCTATCCCCTTTACGCCACGGCCTGTACGAACAGCTGGTATTTGAGATTGCAGAGAAGACTCACCAATTCATTAAGGAAGGACACGAAATAGCCTTTCAATGGCTGCGAAGTCATTGTGGAATAATTGGGAATGAACGGGCCGATCGAGCTGTGCGTTCTGCCCATACTGAAAGCGATGAAATATCAATTCCGCTTTCCAGAACTGACGCTGCACGGAAACTCCGCATGCTTGCTCGCAAGCGCACCACGTCACAATGGAACGAGTTACATTTTTTCCATGCATGGTTAGGTACTTTAGACCCAACTCTCAGTCTTCCAATTCCTCCGGAATTACGCCGACGAGACGCCACTATGCTGTGCAGATTATGGTTGGGCGTCACATATACCAATGCGTACGCGTTCCGCTTAGGAATGGCTGACACTGCTGCGTGCAACCATTGTGGCAGTGATGAAACAACTTGGCACATTCTGTGTGAATGCCCACAGTACTGCTCGCGGAGACAGTCACTCTGCATTACACTAGATGAACTGGACAATCAGCCTCTTTCGGAAGAAAGACTCCTGCGCTGCCGACAGGACTTTATGTCGCAGAAGAAGGCTGTGAAGGCGCTCATGCGCTTCTTGCGTTCAACCGGCCTGTCCAAACGACTGTGATCGGAACTCCCTGAATGTGTGCGCATGTCTTTTTTTGTTTTTTATAACTTATATCTCTCTATAGCTATCCTCTTTCTGACCCTTTTACCCACCCCCGTACAGGGTAGCAAACCAGTTCGTCCAGGTTAACCTCCCTGTCTCTTTCTTTTAATTATTTCTCTCTCTCTCTTAACACGCACCATGAATTGTGGGGTATTGAGCGTCGTAGTGTAAGGGGATCTGCTATAGTAAAAATATGCGAAGATTATGGGTACACTATACTAAATGATGGTTCTCCGACGTTTCTAGGGGGCATAACTACTGCAGCGTACTAGACATCACTGTGTGCTCCTCTGAACTAGCGGCTGGAGCAGACTGGACTGCAGACGCTGATACAAGAGGAAGTGACCACTTGCCAGTATTCATATATCACCGAAAGTTGAAAAAAAAACGAGAAATAACCGCACAACAAGAAATACAAATTTGGCAATCTTTCGAGAACTACAGAGACAAAATCTTGAACCTTGTTCTGACGCAGAAACTTATGCATCGAAGATAAAAAATTTTCTAACAAAAGCAACGCGTGCACTACCCATTCCAGATGGGCATTCGGGTGTTAACGCTGAGTATGAGAGGCTTCGGGCAATCCGTCGTCAATCTGAAAGAAGATATCGCAGGTCGGGTAATTTAGAAGATTTCAAGGTTGTACAGAAAGTACATTCTGCAATGCGTAACCAACTGCAGAAGCTTTCAACCAAAAGGGGGCAAGATTTATGTGCCTCAATTTCTCCATTTACCTTGGCGCCACAACTGTGGAACATGGTACGCGCCCTCCGACAGCCAGTAGTCCACTCGAGACCACTACAGGCTCTAGCGCTGTCTCGAGGAGTTAGCAAACGTGTGATTGCCGAAGAATTTTGCGATCTTGTACTGAGAAATGGAGAGACGGCCCAAACTAGCGAATATAAATCCTCAGCAGAATCAGCTTTGGCGGTTGTAACAAAGTTCTCTGCGATCAGTTCATCAGATCTGGATGACAGCTTCACACCAAAGGAGCTTCAACATGTGCTGTCTTCAGTAAAACGAACAAGTTCACCAGGAACATATGGAGTTACATACGCTGCTCTTGCTAATTTGTGCAAAAAAGGAAAATTACACCTGTTGGACATCTATAATAAAAGTTGGCAAGAATAAAAAGTTCCGGAAAGTTGGAAGATATCAAAAGTAGTACACTTGCTAAAGCCAGGGAAGAGCCTTATGCAGTTGGACTCGTTTAGGCCGGTTAGTTTGACAAGTTGTTTTTCGAAAGTGATGGAAAAAATGATCAATGAACGAATTTTATGGTGGCAAGACATGAAAAAATTACTACCAGAAAGCAAAGCTGGCTTTAGAAGAGGTAGATGCACAATGGACTGCATTCTGGATTTGGTCACAGATGTGGAAAACCAACGAACGCAAGGAAACATCACTGTCGCTGTATTCCTTGATGTCCACCGAGCATACGACACTGTGAGTCACGTTCACGTTCTGGAAGGCCTGGCGTTACAGGGATTCAAGGGCAAGATACTGCGTTGGATCGCTGACTTCCTGAAGCACCGGAAAATTTTTGTAGTTACGCAGTAGGGCCCAACGTCCGAACATGCCGTCAACCAAGGAGTGCCACAGGGCAGCGTGCTAAGCCCTACTCTCTTTAATGCAGTCATGGCGCAGCTCCCGTATAATCTTCCACCTAACTTCAGATGTTCAGTATATGCTGATGATATAAGTATATGGACTTCTGGTCCATCGTTTTTGGATGTACAACAAACTCTACAAGAAGGATTGGATTATGTAGACCACTTTCTAAAAAAATAGGTATGGCACTGAGTCGGGCTAAAACAGCTATACTTCCGTTTACATTAAAATCCTGGAAATTTCCAGATTATTCTGCAAAATCAGCCTATTCAAATGGTTAAAACTCATAAATTCTTGGGAGTAATTTTAGACCGGAGACTAACATGGTCGCCTCATGTCCAGTCCCTGAAACAAAAAGTGAATCAGGCCATTAGAATCCTCCGGCATCTCTGCGGGGCCAAATGGGGTGGTACCACAGAGTCGTTATTAGTCTGCATGTTGCCTGGATACGCCCCATTGTAACTTACTCACTGCCTCTGCTGCACGGACTCCCAGCCTCCACCAAAAGGAGACTTCACTTGTTATTGGCAAGGAGCTTGAGGGTATGTCTAGGTTTACCACGGTCAACTTCCAGTGCTTTAGTGTATGCGGAGGCTCGAGAGCCACCTTTGACAGTACTCCGAACTAAAGAAACATCTCGAAATTTATTTAGAATTTTCACGAAACAACAAAGTCATTTTTTATCTGGTGCACTAACACAAAGGACGGCAACAAGACTACAGGATACTATATCAACAATTTAAACAATGAAAACCTTCAAAACCACCTTGGACGCTGCCACTTCTCAACGTTATCCGTGAAATAGACGGAATAGAGAAGAAAGCAGACATGGCACCTCTAGTAGCGGCACAGTTGGTACTTCATCAGCTTCATGTAATGCATAATGAAAAAACGAAGATATATACAGACGGATCATGCACAGAAGAAGCGTCAGCCTGTGCGGTCTTTGCACCCTAAATTCAGAAAAAGGAGATGTACAAATTATCGCACAAATCTTCATCGACGACAGCAGAATTGGTGGCTATCTTTGAAGCAGTTAAGCTTATCTGCGAGAATCCTGAGCCACGAAAATGGGTGATATGCACTGATAGCAAACCTGCTCTTCAGCTAATCAGAAATGTGAGATCACCTTACAAAAATGGTGAAATAGCGCAATGTATCGCAGAAACTGTGGAGAATGCCTCATCGCAGGGTCACAAAATTGTATTACAATGGATACTTAGCCACATTGGAATAAAGGGAAATGAAGATGCTGATAGTCTGGCGAAGAAAGCATTGAAGGAAGGACGGGATTGCGCAATCCCTATGTCTGGGGCGGATATTCGGCATTTTATATCGCAAGGAGCTAACCATTGTTTGAAGAAGAAGTGGTGTGAGAACCCTAAGTCAAAGGAAACGGTACTTTATTAAGTTGATCCACACAGAACATTTTCCATAGCGACAGACCTCCCATGACACCTAGAGACATTGATCCACCGACTTAGATTGGAAGTAGCATACACAAACAGCTTCCTGCGCAAGATACATCGATCCAACTCACCGGAATGCCATTGTGGTCATGCAGAAGAAAATGTTCGCCATATTCTTTTGGAGTGCGTTAAATACGCAAATGAAAGAGAAAAATTAAAGAACAAATTAGCAAGTTTGGACAGACGGCCCCTCACAATAAAGAAACTACTTGGACCATGGCCTGAAATGCATCTCCAGAAGAAGGCAATAATCTTCCTGACAGACTTTTTAGTGGAGACCGGACTGGACAAGCGCCTATGACTGACAGCCAGAGATGGGTATTATGTAAAGTGTGGTCATGTATATACTGACTATAGAGTAGTAAGGTGTGCGTGTAAGTAGTTTATGACTGTGTGAACTGCGTGAAGAAAACTGTGGTATGGCATGATATTTGAACTGGTTTCAGTGTGCTATTACGTTTGTTTTTCTTTTTTTCTTTCTTTTCCTTATTGTTAATTTTTGGGTACTGTTCTGTATTATTATTTTATTTTTCGCTGCAGAACTTTGTGATATGAAGTAGCCGAGGCAATGGGCACCTCAACCACTCCTCAGCAAAACAGTTAAAACAGAACAAAACAGAACGATAGTCTTTCTTGAAGACATCCAACAAAAATTTTTTGGTCTGCCTGTCGGTCTGTACTTTTGTCTGTTTGTCCGTCCTAACGATACCTCAAACGGCATCAAACGGCCAACCCCATCTGCGGCGCCCACCAATATTGCTCAAGGTTTTGCGTTCATGGCTGTATGATTGTCAGTTAAAAAGCAATAATTGCGCATATCTGAGGCACCACAACAACGCTTCGATGTTTTGTATGTCTGATTCTATACTAGAAGAGGCACACACAAGTAACTCTAAGGAATGTAGCATTTTATCGCGCTGCGCTGACAGTGCAACGCGATGCTCAGAAATATGTTTCCAACGCTTTGCTACGACGTCACGGTGGAGGCACCTGCCCATCGCTCTGCGTTCTACAAATTATCACCTCCGAGACGGGCGCGCATATTTCTCCGCGGGCGGCACGCCTTCGTTTTCGAAGATAACTGCCAAATCGCGCTTGTGTCTTAGGTGCCTCGATGCGCTCGTTCGCCTCCGCTACACGCTCGACGCACTCTAACGCAGCCTCTTCAGAACACCATTCACCAATTTTCTTGCGCAGCACATCAAATAAACGTTTTGTTCACTCTCTCCAGACGCAAGACTATCGTCTTTCGACGACATTTGCGGTGTAACATGCAGACTTGGAACCAATTTTTTCGTACCAGTTTTTGTCTTTGCTTTTTTAAAATCTAGGTGAATACGAGCTCTTACCATTCTGTGATCACTGCATCGCATCTTGCCAACTACTTCTATATCCTGTACAATGCCTTCGTGTGCACACAGAATGAAGTATATTTTATTTGAAGTTTCGCCATTTGGACTTCGCAACTTCCACTTATGGTTAGCCCATTTTCTAAAGAATGTGGTCAAAACCAATAAAACATTACATTCTGCGAACTTCACTAGTAACTTCCTCTGGCATTTCGAGAGCTGATGCCATATTCCCTCATTGCATGGTCTCCGGCATGTTTTGTGCATACTTTGGCATTAAAGTCGCCCATCAGAATGGTATACTATACCTTTGCTTCATTATAGACTGGTTCTACGTTTTCATAGAAGCGTTGAACTAAATGGTCATCATGGCTTGATGTAGGCGCGTTGGCCTGTACCTCATTCATCCTATTATACGTTTTGTTAAACCAAATTATAATACCGGCCACCCCACAAATGTTGCTATAGTATTCCTCTACATTGCAAGCGATATTTTTTGGTATAAGAAACCCCACCCCTAGTTCTTTTCTGTCAACTAATCCACGATAGCATAGGACCTGTCCGTTCTTCAGTACCGTAAAGGCCTCACGTGTCCTCTGAACTTCGCTGAGCCCTATTACATCTCATTGAACACCCTCTAAAAGAACAGCTAGACTAGCTTCACTAGATAGCATTCTAGCGTTGAACGTAGCCAAGTTCACATTACAATGGCAGCCTGTCCTGTACCAGAGATTCTTAGCACCCTCCGCTGCGTCGCAGGTATGACCACCGCATTGGACAGTTACTTCGCAGCTGCTGGGCGCTAAGGGCCAAGAGTTAATTGCTGCAGCCATGGAAGGTAGTGGACAAGTACTGCATCAGAGCCATTCTGCACTGGTGAGGAAATGCATTACTGGCAGGTGGTCGCCAATGCAGCCGCACCCCATACCTCTTCTTTTTTCATTAAACGATTCTTTTATTACGCCTTTTTAGTAAATATAAGGTTCGTAATGATCCGGCATCTGCATACGAACCGAATTCGTCATTGCATGCTTCATTCATGCCTTTTTTCATTCATTCGTCATTCCATGCCTTCCCTGATCATGCGTACTGTACGTTCAGGATATGCTTAAATAGGTTGGCGTACCCGGCCACGTAAAAGCAACAGGATGCCGAAATCATGGTACGAATATGAAGAATGCCGTTGTGGAGGGCTACACAAATATCAACCATTTGGTGTTTTCTATCGGGCACTGACATTGCAAAGTACAAGGTCTTCTACAATCCTGAGTCCAACTAAATGGGACCGGCGCCACCAGGATCGAAAGTACGACCTTGGGGTCATAAGCCGAGCACAGTAACGGTTCATTCATTAGAGCGGACAACAAAGAAAGCACCTTAGTATATTTTAGTACCTTCCAATAACTCCGCAATATCTTTCCGAGCTATGTCAGCATTAAGCTTCCACTATGACATTGGGCAAGGCGATGCCTTTTCTTTTCTCGTTCTTCACGTATTTGGAAAAGAAACGAGCTACAAGAATCTTTATGAGGCTGTACAGCTAAAACACGCAGTCCAAATACCTCGGATTTCAAATAGACCATGCAGAGAATGTCAAGAGAGAGAGTGAGATAGAAGAGGAAAAGCAGGGAGGTTAACCAAGCTTGGTTCTTTTGGCTAGCCTACACTTGGGGTGGGGGAAAGAGAGAATAATAGAAAGAAAAGAGATAGAAAAGAAGAGGAGTAAAAAAGAGAAGGAGGAAGAGTGAGCTCGAGACTACACAGCATGGTGTCACACTGTTCTTTTACAAATGGTCGTGAAGTCTGGCGGTTCTTAAGAAGTGCAAGATGGCTTTCATGGCTTTGCGTGCATGGGAGACCGCCGGCCAAGGTCCCAGGATCTTCTCTTCTGTGAGCGGCCGTGAATCCAGCTGACAGAGCTTGGCTTCGATAATACTTCCAGAATGTCGAAACTACAATCTCTAGATGGGGAAGATGATAGACAATGTCTCGGAGTTCGCCGCAGTCGCATGCGAGCAGTAAAAGAACAACGCTTCCCTGCAAGAGCAAGTGAATGCATGCGATGATAAGAAATTATTTCAAGAAGCAGGGCTGGCCGCGAACACTTTTAGATCCACACTCGCGTAACTCTATGAAACCTTGGTGTAAGAAAATACGGCCACTTCAAGGAGTTAGCATCTCTTCCGGTTGACAGCGCAGCACACGTAATGATACGCCGCACTTAGTGATAGCTGTACGCTGATGCTAGCCGAGCTAGCATCGTACACGTGGCAGTGATGGCGACTTCGCCTTTCGAATCAAAGATTTCAGCTGGTCTAGTGACTCCCCTCTCCTGTAGTTTGTTCGTGCACCTTCAAGATGAGTGAGCCCTTTGTTGTCTGCTTGAGTACCGATCGACGGTGAGCTTCGAACTATGAATGACGTTCGCGCATTTGCTCTTCATGCGACAGAGATGGGCTGGTAACATTACTTCTCTGCTGTGGAACGCGGAGTGCTTACGGCACACGCGACTGCATAGACTGGACACGTCTCATCGACTCCGGCCTCCGTCTGGACTCCTTCGACTCGAGACAACAGTGCTTTGCTGACTATGGCTTGGTGCCGCCTTCACCAAAGTTTTCGCCTTCTGAATCGGCATGGAAGACAGTGCTGCTTGCGGTCATTGCGGCAGCGATGAAACTATAGAGCACGTTCTCTGTCTCTGCCCTCGTTACAGCGTGCAAAGACGACAACTAGCTGCTGCGTTAGCTCGCCTTGACGACAGATCTTTGTCTGAACAATGAGTGCTTGAAAGGCGACATGATTTGTGTGCTCACAGAAAATCAGTGAAGGCCTTACTGAACTTTTTGCGTGGCAGTGGCCTATTGTATAGAACTATAGCACCCCAGCTCCCCCCCCCCTTTTTATTGCGCGCGTCTGTTTCCTCTTTGCTTTCTTTCCCATCTTTCTTCCCCATTCTTCCTTCCCCTAGTGCAGGGTAGCAAACCGGATGCTCCATTTTCTGGTTAACCTCCCTGCCTTTCCCTCATTTTATTCTCTCTCTCTTTAGCAACCTTCATCGCCCCTGCTCACGTGCTTTTACCCACGGGTATAGAACACTCGATGCGTCGATGATGTTATCGATACAAACTTAATAGAGAACATGACTGTGACACTAATGGCAAAATCTCGTCAAGAGTGTCAGTATAACTGCTATCGCCCCAGAAAATCAAGATTGCCGGAAAGATCAAATCGGAAGAAAAAGTGGTGCAGTGAAAGTGGTTTCTCGGAAAAGAATAGACGAGTCTGCAGCGTGTGCTCCCTCGGGAGACCAAAGTGGGGGGCCAAAGAATGCGGCAATCTCACTTCTGCTCGCTTCGCTGCTTTCCCGTGTCAGGATTTTTATGTTTCTTTTTTCGGCGCCTGCTCATACACGAGGCAAGGTATTGTTGTTGCTGGTATACGTATGAGTATACTGCGATGGTTCGTGATACGGAAATGGGAAAACGGAAGAGGTTGAGTGGGGCGCGTAATCGGAATACCCGGAGGATTGTTCGTCTGAAGCTGTAGCAACAGTCCATGGGGAAGCGCTGCGCGCGTTACAGCTGTCATGGTAGCCAACTGATTTAGTAGCCACATTACCGAGGATGTTCTTCGACTTGAGGCATCGCCTACCACAGCACCCGCTTGTTCATTCACAACTTAGTGTTCATGCCGAGGTTAGGTAATTTGCTGATGCCAGTGTTTCAATTTTTAAATGTGCAACAGGCCATATAAAACAGAAAAAAAAGTCAGACGTATTCATATCATAGGTCATCTGATTTTTTTGAGGAATTGAGATTCTTAATTTACTGTAGTTTGTTTCCTCCGTTCTTGCGCGATCAATAACGAGGCTGCCTTGTCTGATGAGCACTGATCGCATGTGAGAAGGCGATTCAGAAATGGTTTTCATTGTGCCTATTTTACCTATGACACGTTAGTGTGGAAATATGCTAAATATAACAGGGGCTGAAGGCTAAAAAAGTGCGAATACCGTACAACTGAACATGTGTGGCCGAATGATCACGCACCGTGACCTAGATGAATTGTGTCTAGTTTTTTTTGACATCATCAGTTTCATGTTTACATCATCAGTGCTTATCTTCATAAGTGTGTTTTTGAGATCACTGTAATGAAGTCACAGTTATTAACCATGACAGGCTGGTTAATCTACACATAATATGTAGAAGAGCGTGCAGTAGAGGTGAATTTTGAGGCCGTGTACAGACGGAGGGCTGGACTAAATGTGATGACGCGCGCTCTTGCGAAACAAAAAATAAAACAACAATACGGTTATCAGAATACTCACTGAAAAAGAGGACAGAGTTTCATGAAGACATCACATTTTTTTTAGTGTGAGACATGACAACATGAAGTCTTTTACAAACTTGCTACGGATGAAAACACTCAGTCAGACAGGCATGAGATAACAATTCTAACAATGACACTCTATTACATGCGGTGACAAACAAGCGCACACATGGGACAAAGGAGTGTGCAAATTTCTCCCAATGGGCAATATTGAAAATAGGTCTACGAAACGTAGATTAAGTTATTCGACGTTAAGAAAAACTTTGACTTATCTTTAGACCACAGCTATACATGAAAACTCCCACAGCTCGATGACATCACTTATCGTGGACTATATGAACACATCAATTCGGATCATTGCACTTCAGTGGGCAATAATATCGATGAACGCCGAGAACATGCTAGCATTTACAGGATTATTCACACAGTGAGACAGCTTCCTGGAAAAAGATCTACCTTTGCCAGGCTCTGGTGAAGTAAGGCGACGCAAATAACGGCTCCTGCAAGGTCATCGGGCCTTTAGGACTTCGTTATGCAGCTATAGTGGAAGGAAGGCAACATATTCAGCGTTTGAAACGTTTTGGATACGATTAACACCTATGGTACGCCATCAACACCCACTTTTGGTTACTGCCCCGTAAGCTGTGCGAAAGCCACTTAAAGCTCACCTGTATTCTTGGACAGCATTTTTACTTTCTACATAAGCCACGTGCACATAATTACGCTGATAAAGTAACGCGGGTCACAATTTTCTCGCAGTCACACGAGAAATGTCATTCGCATTGTCTCCGGTGCAGATAGACTAAGAGACAGTGCACTTTATTACGATCCTTAGGAGCAACTGACCAAAAATTAGTGGCATATGGGGCAGGGGGGGGGGGGGCTATTAGTCCATTCGTATCACACCTATGCCCTTGAGCAATCGTTCACTTCTCCTTGTGGTGACGGCGATTTTATACACCTTCTTTCGTCATACGTACTCAGCCCTTTGCGTTGCTTCGAGCTTTACCACGATTTAACAGCTGTTGTTGCACGCTATCACACAACTGTATGCTGCCGCTGGAAAACAGACTGCGTATGCGCTACTGCCACTGCTGTGATGGCGGATAGATAGCGTTGAGCGTTACGAACAGCATTCAGCGGGTGTGGCACTGCTGTCCTATGAAGAAGGCCGAAGGAACTCGGGAACAGATGAACTCGCAACATTTTGATGTGCTTCTGCTTCTGTGCCGCCCTGTTTTCACTGACCTGAAAATAATGCAAACACACCAAGAAATAGTCTATTGCGAATTTGTAAAGGTTACGAAAATATGCGTAAAATAAATGTTATTCTACGTAGATCCTTCACGAGGCAACAACTCGGTGGCAAAAGGAGCAATGCGACGACAGAACAGGCAAAGGCAACAGGAACACGGTGTTTGTGTTGTCTTGATCGCTTCTCTTGTGTTCGTGTGTACATGCTTCCATTTCGGTTATCGTAAATGCTCATCAACCAGTTCAACTCTCTGTTGTTCTCAGCACAATGAAAAAGAACAACTACCAATTTACACTAGCAGACACTCAGCAGCTAAGGACGTTCGTCTGCATTGCGTCCTGTAAAGCAGGACATACACAGATTTTGCACACTCGTTGTAGGTCACACAAACAAGATCAATGTATACGCGCGCTGCAATCTGGTGATGACGTCAGACTTTTTGCGCGAAATCTTCTTGTGTCCTGCCACTGCTGCATTCGGACTTCGCTCAATTCGTAAGCCTCCGTGATTGACGACGCACATGACGATCCAGTCAGAGCAACAAGGCGTGAGCAAATCTGTCGCACTTTGAGAGAGTTACGTTGCAATGGCTCCCCCACCAGCAACACTGACAGTCGGAAATATAGGCACGTTGTTGCATAGTTTTGTGACACTGCTCAAAGAATTGGTACGTTTCACAACAGCAAACTACAGAAGTACTGACAAGAAGGCGGAAGATAAATAGGTTTGGCACAGCCGGCACAATTGGTAATCAAGGTTCTTGTTTTTTAATGTCTTTTTGAAATGGTGTAAAGACCAAAATACGTGACAAAAATTATAGTCGTCATTCACTTTTGTTCGTGTTAATTTTAAAATTCCACAAAAACAGTTAAGAAGTTTTCGTGTATAGAAAATTTGTGTGCGAAACTCCTGTGCAAGGTTTATCTGTTTTGCACGCAAAAAAAAAACAAGATTGAATAGGAGTACTTCTGCAATCATCTATGAAAGCAGGAGCAATCTGATTAACGTAGCCCCGCCGAAGTGGTCTAGTAATTAAGGTACCCGGCTGCTGAATCCGGGCTGCGGGGGCTACATTTTCGATGGAGGCGATAATGCTGTAGGCACAAGGGCTCAGATATGGGTGCACCTTGGAGAATTCCAGGTGGTCGAAATTTACAGAGCCCTTCACTACAGCGTCTTTCAAAATCATATGCTGGCTTTGGGACGTGAAACCCGATATATCAATCAATCAATTTCATTAACGCATAAACATTGCAAATAAACATGATGTGGTGAAGCCATAATCACTCCATGAAAATCCCTGTGTGACACTATGGACATTCAAGGAGGGTAAATACTGCATTAAGCCTCGTCAATTTGAAAGAGTTGCGCGGTGTATAATGAAATGAAAAGCCCGTTCAATAGTTGTCAGCCCTCCTATTACAAATATAAAATGTCACAATTTTGGGGGGTATCTCAGCACTGTGAAAGAGGACGTAATGTTTGAAGCACAGTTGATAAAATAAATACACCTATACGCTTGAATTACTAATTATTAGTCCGAGAACATCTGCATGCTCACTGGCAAAGTTTTCGGAATCTACAAAGCGCGACACCGTGAATCCAGTTCAAGAGGCACCGCCCGAAAGCGTCAATGTCCATATGCCGAAAAGCTGCACGGTAACCGCACTCCGGCTTGAAGTATCCGCCCTATACACAGTCGTGGAAAGGCGTGAGTGGCCTGGTGATTCGTCGCCTCAACTTGGCCATGTTGTCTGTAATGAGCTTGTTCTCTGGGTCTAATGAGTGGGCAACTTGATAGTGTCGAAAGGCACCTTGGTAGTCACTCTGTGAGGACAATGGTTAACATAAAATGTTAGCCAGTAGATCGCACATGAAATTTTTTGCGTCGGATAATCAGTTGTTTATGCACAAGTGCAGCTCTTGTAAGAGAAAATGCAAGGAATAAGCAAACAAGTATTGTGTGTTTTGGCGAAGAAAATGAATATTGAAGCATGATAAAACAAATTTTAGAAATGTTTACCGAATATCGCAACTTCAATGCTCACCTCCAAGTGTCTGATCACAGCGAGATTCAGATGAGCGTGAGCAAGACCAGAATCCAGACGAATGGCCACTTCGTAACTCTGAAACAGAAAACAAAATGGCCTTTTCTGTTTTTTATGTATGTTATTATATGAAGAACACGTAGGGGGCATAATAACGACATAATTTAAGTGGCCATCTCTAGATGCATGCCTGACGACTGTCTCTTAGGAAAACAATTCATAAGAAATCCACAATTCTGTGGCACTCATCTTTTATTTTCCCTGAAACATTTGCACAGAAAATTTTCAGCTTTAATTCTGCCCTTGACGACACAGCACATATAGATAATAAACGAACAACAATATTGAGTGAACGATCAAAGACGTAACCTTATAGAATGTTTGTTCATGGATAAAATATTTTTGTATTCATAAAAACCAAAAATGTATGAGTAGTATTATAGCTTTTTACAGCGATATTGCATTATGTTACTGTTTGATTTGGGTTGAAACGTTTTCACACTACTATCTTTAAAATGTTTATTAGCTCCGAGTGAAAATGTAGCCAGATTTAAAAAAAACTCCGTTTTTGTGAAACAGCTGCTTCTTGACCTAAAATTATACTTTTACAATATTTTTGCTAATTTTGTTACTTTGTATGCACACCTTTCTGCCCACGCGAAAGTATCTCCAAATTACCGCATAACTATCAACTTTGGCTGAACTTACTGAAACGAAATCTCAGACATTATAAAAACCTAAAGCTTTCGCAACAGAATTAATCAGTTCAAGCTAGTTCGAGTTAGAAACATATGCTAATTCAGTAAAAAATACCTCATTCAAAGAACCAACCTTTGCCGACGAGCTGAGGTCGCCCAAGTCCTTCAGTATGTCACCGTGATCGCTGTGTATTTTCGCACAACGCAGGTCATCAACATCGCATAGCTTTAGAGCCTTTAAAATGTAGTCCAGTGCCTGAAATATTAGAGAGAAATATAAACAACCTGATGACTAATCCACTGATCATAAACGTCAGTGCGAGAAAGCATAGCAGTTCGGACAGTCACTAATTGTATTCAGGACAGCGTGGGCAACTTAATTTGCTGTATACAATTGGCACATTGTTTATTTAGGTAAAATAAAGATGTATAAGACAAGTTCTTTTAAAATCAAACAAATTGTTTACGTATTTTTCAGGCGTAAATTTCCATTCAGGGCGCTTTTTACGGTCTCTTCAACAGTACCGTAGTTATAGAGCACCCTGTGTGGAATTGGCAATGTAATTTAACGACCAATAAGTGCCTTCTACAAATAATTGGTAAGCAGATCTGAGAAAAGTACTGAATCACATCTCGATTCGATGTCTAGATACGAAACTTGGCCACTCCACACCCCAGCCCACAATTTGGCTACTTGCTAGGCATTTAAATTATCTTGAGATGTTAATCACCACTTACTGCTTGCTGCCTGAAGATATTTGACAATAAAAACAAAATCGCATGCTTGCTCGCCATTTTCTTTACAGTGATGTAGTGCAAGAAATGGAACCATTATTTCTCGCAGAAAAATCAAGTTACCTGAGTTATAGGGATAACGGGAAACATTATTACAGGGAGTGCAGATTTACCCGCGCTATTACATTCGGTGAAATAATATAACGGACGAAGGCCAGTGATATGTTTCTGTGGAAAATGCTGAGGGAGAAATAAAGAGCGATGATTTTAAGTACGCGCACGCAAGGAAAACATTGACAAGCAAGTGATATTCCGCGCAGAAACAAATGCTTGGTTCGCACACAAACAAAACAAATTGGTTGTCCAATTTGGTATAAGGTAACAAGTACCTCGACTGTGCGGTTGATGTGGTTGTATAAAAGGGCAGCCGTGTGCAACGCTCCTCTGTCGGTGCTGTTGTGTTCAATCACATCCAGTAGGAGGTCTTCAGCTGCTCGAAAGCTTCTGAGCTGAATCAGGAGCTGAGCCTGAAAATAAAGTTAAAGTAATACACCATAAGAACGGCTATTTGGGCTAGTTGGTTGGAATTCATGGTAATAAGGGCTGCAGCGCGAGCACGAAGGTGCCTTGCCTTCACCTTTCGTTTCCCGTTTCTTCTAGCACCTTCGTGCTCGCGCTGCAGCCCTTATTACCATGAATACACCATAGGCTGCTTTCCACAGCACGCTAAATCGGTACAGTACTCATTTATAGCCTTTACATAGTGAAGCACGAATACAAACACGTTCGCTCATAGAAATGCAGATATTTAACACGTATGAATGCAGCAGTGCCTAAACAGCTACTGCAGCAACGAACATCAGCACGCCTTTCACCTCTCGTAACATATAATTCAAAATTACTTTAACGTCAACCTCACACAGTCACAAATATACCCCTTCTTTTATTGCACACACTCTCGAGAATGTATTCTATATTTTGAAGAATTCATTATTCTTTTTTCTCAACCATGCACCTTGAGAGGATTTAAGTTGATTTAAATGCATGCACACGCGTCCGGTACTCTTGTACCACCTTGGCTGGTATTACGTCACTGCCTTTCTAAACTAAATTTTTGCATGAAAGTCGCGCTACAAACACAAATGCTTTCAGCCGTTCGCGTGTGTCGCAGACATCAACAGAGAAAGTTGGGTCAGTTTATTGGAAATACGTTTACAATTCTGGCGGCTCTTTTGTGTTTAAGAGGCAATGAACTATAGCCTGTACTTAAAACTGTGCTTATTATTTATTACAGCCATCTCGCCTGACAGTAAATAGCAAAAGGAAAGACAAAAGCACTTATGTAAGTAAGTTAGTAGTAAGAATAGAACGGAAATGGTCTGCCATTTCCAGTCTTACGTTTCGCTCATGTGAAAAGAAGCAGTGCGCGTTGCCTAACGATGCCACATACTAGGTGCTACGAATACTTAATTGGTAGAATTGAAGTTCCGCTTGGCTTCCGTGACTCACATGGTGAACCTTGCTTTCACGGTGCTCCGGGAAACGCCTGTGAATATCCTCAAACAGCTCTCTTGCTTCGGCCAGGCGGCCAGCGTTGACGTAGAACACAGCCAGGTTGTCCATCACCTGTGGATCCGGCTCAACAGCGAGGGCCCTGTCCGTTAAAGAAGAACAAATGTTATCAAAGAAACTGAAACTGCGAAAATTCGACCAGTATGCCAGATTCACGTATAGCGTGCATGGTGCTGGCTTAACGGCAACGTACGTTTAGTGAGGCTTCTTCTGATGATATCATCAGTTTTTTTTCAAAGCGACAGTCCCACATTTGCTCTACACCATCATTTGTATATACGAGTGAAAAACAACTCTGGAACGCTGGTCAAAAGTTATTTTGTAGGAAGCCAAGCTATTGAAACATGGTTGGAAAACTCACTCCCTGATATTCGTAATGCCATGCGATGGTAGATGTCACTCGGTGGCTCATGAATTCATTCAAATTGACAGTGTGAATAATAAGGCAACATCAGTGTTATCTACTAAATACATCTGAAGCACTAATTGTAACACTAGTGCTATCTGAAAGGCTAGAACGCACTAGGGGGCATCGATGCGCAGTTCCTACAAAGACACGTCAAGGAAAGTATTACGTAAAACACGAGTAATACATTACATTATGTTAACTACGAGGAAGCATATTGTAAGAAATCCATCACTGGAACACGAACACTCAGTGACGGTATCTTGTTCAGATTTTCCCCCTAACAGCATGGATCAGCTAGTGGTCTTCAATAACATCGGTCTATGCTGAGAATATTTGGCTTGCGACGTTTTAAACATACGCTCACCTTTTTAAATGCCCTACCGCGGCTTGGCCCGCTGAATCTAAAACGTTAGAAACTCTTGATTTGAGGCAATGGGCGTAGTTCTGATGGTTCAGGGGCATCAGTAATACGTGTATGTTGCAAATGAACCTGCCTGGAAATTTAATCAATTGATCCTCTTTTTAGGTCAGCTGTTATGACATGTGGGCAGTAAATTGTCAAAACAACCGGGAAGTTGATAGGTTAACGTAGTTCTATGCATCAAGGTCGGCTGTTGGTATACTGTCTGACCTCTTGTAGAGACTCTCGGCCTGCATGTTGAGGTTCATGCTGTGAAGGCTTCTAGCTGCGTTCAATAGTGCCACGGTGTGGTTTTGCTGGATGTCGAGAGCTTGCTCATACTGTGCCATGGCCTCTTCAGCACGGCCTGCACAAAAGAGCACATCCATGATTACTTGAATAAAAACATCAAAAGGCAGAATATTGCAACAAGTAATTCTAATTATATTCAGAGATGACAAATTATAGAACCAGGGTGTCATTTGTGCGAAGCGGCAGGTATATACTTCAGTACCAGCAGCCATTTTCATTGAACAACTCTACAATATGTCTTTTCAGCAATTTCTGCTCGCTTGGAATTTCCAAGTTCGCTGTTTGAAATTATTATCGACAAACGTGCCATGTAGCAGTGCCTCCAAACGCTTCATTATTTTACCGCTCCTGCACCATATCATGTTTATACCGTCTATCTAGCGAAGACGCTGGCGACAGCGCGTGTGTGGGCGAAGTGTTCGGGCGAAGAAGTTTAAAGCTTGGAGAGGGCCAATTTCGAAGACGCGGGTTTATGGAAGAGGAACACTTTCGAGGGCGCGGAACGACAAAACAACAGGACTTTGGTGAGTGATTCTCGGAAGTGTATCATCCAGAAATTTGTTCTCAAGAACTTTGACGGGATAGGTTTTCTATCTCTTAGTCTTTAGTCTTTGTTGTTCAATGCTATGCTGACTGCATTGTATAGCGTGTGTTGTCTGTGGCCGTTGTTTTGATGTGTGGCTGAATGTCACTGTGTAGGACCGTGTATTTGATTGGTGTCGTAGTTGTATGTAACTATTGTGGAGTGTGCATTCTTGTGTATTGTTTTCGATCTGCCATTTTTGAGAATATAATATTTGTTTTGTTTATCAACTCTCGGCTCTGACTTGTTCTTTGGGCCACAGCCGGCGTCCGCTGGCGCGCCAAAAAGGACCACTCCCAAATTGTCCACGCTTTCATGGTGCGGTTCGGGGGGCCCATACTTCGGCCCTTGGAATTAGCCCGGCGATCGCCTCCCCTAATTAACGGGCCTGGTGGGACAATTATTCTGGCGTCCGCGGCACAGGACCTTTGGTGCACAGTGTGTCCAAAGTAGTGAGAAAGAGCCTCGAGTTGTTGATAGTGCTATCGGAACGATTTTGTGTGTTGTTCAGTGTTCTCGTTAACGAGTGCAGGGGAGTGTTCCGATAGACTGATTAAGGTAGATGCTTTTTGCACGCGGCAAGGTTTTATTTGAGAGTTGCGAGACACCATGGATCTCGAAAAGTTAGTCGCTCTTGGTGAGAAGATGGGTCTTTCTGGCGCCGAACTACGGAAGTGGGTCACCCAGAAGGAAAAAGAAGAAAAAGAGAGGGCCAAAGAAGAAAAGGCAGCTGAGCTGGAAAAAGAAAGGCTGGCGGTCGAAAAAGCCAGAGCAGAAAAAGAACCTGAGTTGGAACGGCAGAGGTTGACAGCTGAGAGGGCCAAGGAAGAAAAAGAGGCTGAGTTGGAGAGAGAAAAGTTGGCAGCTGAAAGGGCGAGGGAAGAAAGAGAAGCAAAGGAGCGACAGCTGAAAGAAGAAAGAGAGGCAAGGGAGCGACAGCTGAAAGAAAAAAGAGAGCTGCAATTGAAGTTGGAGCTTGAGAGAGAAAGACTGGCAGCTGAGAGGACGAAAGAAGAGAGAGAGGTAAGGGAACGGCAGCGACAGCACGAGATAGAACTCGAGCGACTCCGTTTGCAACAGCGAAGTGAAACTCCCGTCCAACCTAGAGTTGAAAGCAGCGAACGGGAAGATCATGGCTTCCACTTGAACCCAAGCAAGCTGCTCGTGGCGTTTGATGAAAGGAAGGACGACCTTGACGCGTACCTTCACCGATTTGAGACGATTGCGAAGAGCCAGAATTGGCCGGAACATCAATGGGCAACTGCTTTGAGTACCTGCTTGAGTGGTGAAGCGCTCTGTGTGTATGGCAGGCTGACGCCGACCGATGCAGCCAACTACGCAAAGGTGAAAGCTGCTTTGCTGAAGCGATTTAGATTTACCGTAGAAGGTTTCCGGGACAGATTTCGGACAGGAAAGCCAGCTGATGGTGAGACGGCTACGCAGTATGCCACCCGACTTTGTCATTATTTCGACAGATGGATTGAACTTTCAGGGACCGCGCAGAAGTACGATGAACTGAGAGAGCTCCTGATTAGAGAACAATTTCTTACTAGTTGCCACCCAAGCCTGTCGCTGTATTTGAAAGAGAGGAAGGCTGAGTCACTTGAAGGAATGCTTGAATTGGCTGATCAATTCTTGGAAGCGCAAGGTGGAACTAATTTGGCCAAAGTCAAGAAGGATTGTCCTGATGATTCGAAGAAATTGGCTCCCGAAGAAAAGAAGCGTGCACCGGAGAGCACTCCGCGTTGTTTTCTGCGTAACCGAGTGGGTCATCGCGCGAAAATCTGTCGAACGATCTTTACGAGCCCTACGGTAGTAAAATGTTTTAAGTGTGATCAGACTGGGCACAAAGCCGACGCATGTCGAAACGGAGCGAGTCAAATCCACCAGGTGTCCTGTGTGCTAGCAGCACCGAAATCCGATGATAAGGCCGTCACCGATGGATTCGTAGAGTTGAAGAATGGGGAGAAAATTCCTATTGTGGGTGCTGTAATGTCAAAACAGCCAACCAGTGTTACGAAAGGAATGCCAACGCTGCCAGGAAAAGTTGCGGGCAAAAAGATTACGGTGTTAAGAGATACCGGCAGCTCCACGGTTATCGTGCGGAGAAATTTGGTACGGGAAAGTGAGTTAACCGGCAAAACGAAACCGGTTTGCTTAATTGACCGTACAGTTCGGATGCTTCCCGAAGCAGAGATTGAGGTGGAAACCCCGTACTTCAGCGGGAAGGTTACTGCTTTATGCATGACGACTCCCCTTTACGACCTTGTCATCGGAAACATCGCCGGGGCGCGAGGACCGAATAATCCGGAATGTTGGGGAGAAGGCCCTAAGATAGAGCCCTCGGCAACCCAGCGACCGCGAGATACAATGGAGGAGCATCCCGTGACGGATCTCACTAGAGCCCAAGGTGAAGCCGCGGCGCAAGAGACAGCGAATGAGAAGAAGATCGTGTTGAATGAGTTCACGTGCTGGGCAGCTGGACGTACATCGGCCCGACCTCAACCGACAGACAGTGTAAAGGTGACGGAGTCGGCCAGCCGGGTCAAATGTCGAGACATGAACAAGCTGGTAAATAAACAGGCAGGACCCGTCGAATGTTATGACCCGTTAGCAGTGTCGGAAGCGACAATGATGGCTGAGACGCCGCCTCAGATATCGTCGTTGGAAAGGGCTCGCCGAAAAAGAACGTGGAATCACAAGAAGAGATCGAGCGAGCACCGCAAGAAAGGGCGCAAGCGCCGCTCGGAATGCACCGGATAGGTGTCGAGGTCGAATCTGAATGTGTTTGGCAGTGCTGAGTGCCATATGTTGTGTTAATGTCCTTGTTGTCCTGTGTCGCAACTGTATGTTGAGTGAGTCAAAATGTTTGTTTGGGTAATGTGATGTTTAGTAATGATGTGAGTATAGTAATTGTTGTAATGAGAGAACTTTATACATTTGTATTGTTTGGAATGTGTGATGAAGTGTTGTAGTCATGTACCTGTGGCTATATTTCATGTGTCGTGGAATTGAATTACAATGTACAGTTGTATTGAGGATCTATTGTGAATGTGAAGTGTCATGAGCGACGGTTTGTGTTACAGTCTTTCAGAGTGTGTGTTGACTGTTCGCGCTCGTTTGTGTGGTTTTGAATACTATGAGATAATATTCTTAAAGTGGGGGGCAGTGTCACAGAACGAGCGCTAAAAATGGGCGCGCCGCCGAATTCTTGCAATAACGGGTGGGAGAAACGCCGCGAGGTCAAAAGAAAAAAAAGAAAACAAACGTCCAAGGCTCCCCGGGCGCGCGCTCTCCACGCGGAAGCGTGGCTTCACCGACGAACCTCCTCACCCCACAACAGCGGCCGAGCAAGCGCTGGAAAGTTACAGAAGGAAATAGGCGTCGTCATGCCGAGCTGAGTCATCTGACGCGGAGGGCAATCGAACTCTCTCGCACCTTCCCCCAGCCTCCGCTGCGCATCGCGCCGACGAAATGATGAGAACTTTCTGGAATGTCGCGCGGAAGGTATTTAACCGAGCAGCCGAGACGAGAGCCCAGGAGAAGACGGAAGTAGCGCCAGAGTGCGTAGGGATTCCGCCGTGTATTCGGCGAAGGTTTTTGTCCGTAGGGACGAAGCAGGAGATGAAGAGGATTTCCACCTGAGGGGCGAAGGCTCGAGCTACAGGCAAGAGAGTGTGTTTACCGCTATCGAGCGAAGACGCGTGGCGACAGCTGCGTGTGTGAAGCCGACGTGTTCGGGCGAAGAAGTTTAAAGCTTGGAGAGTGGCCAATTGAAGACGCGGGGTTTCCTGGAAGAGAAACTTCGAGGGCGCGGAACGACAACAACGCTGGACTTTGAGTGATTCTCGGAAGAGTATCATCCAGAAATTTGTTCCAAGAACTTTGGACTGGATAGGTTTTCTATCTCTTTAGTCTTTAAGTGTCTTGGTTGTTCAATGCATGCGACTGCATTGTAGAGCGTATCGTTGTCTGTGTCCGTTGTTTTGAGTGTGGCTGATTGTACTGTGTAGGACGTTATTTGATTGGTGACGTATTGTATGTAACTATTGTGGAGTGTGCATTCTTGTGTATTGTTTTCGATCTGCCATTTTTGAGAATATAATATTTGTTTTGTTTATCAACTCTTGGCTCTGACTTGTTCTTTGGGCCACAGCCGGCGTCCGCTGGCGCGCCAAAAAGGACCACTCCTAAATTGTCCACGCTTTCGTGGTGCGGTTCGGGGGGCCCATACTTCGGCCCTTGGAATTAGCCCGGCGATCGCCTCCCTAATTAACGGGACGGGGGTGTGACATAAGGAAGTCATCACTGGAGCATGAAGACTCAGCGATGGTATCTTGTTCAGATTTTCCCCCAAACAACATGGACCGGCTAGTGGCTTTCAAATATATTGGTCTATGCTGAAAATGTTTGGCTTACGACGTACTAAACCAACGCTCACCTTTCTTAAAGTTGTACCGCGGTTTGGCCCGCTGAATCGAAAACGTAAGACACTATTGATTTGAGGCACTGGGCATAGTTATGATGGTTCAGTGGCATCGGTAATATGTATATGTTGCAAAAGAACCTGCCGGGAAATTTAATCAATTGATCCTCTCTTTAGGTCAGCTGTTATGACATGGGGTCAGTCACAACAACCGGGAAGTTGATAGGTTAACGTAGTTCTAAGCATCAAGGTCGGCTGTTGGTATACTGTCTGACCTCTTGTAGAGACGCTCGGCCTGCATGTTGAGGTTCATGCTGTGAAGGCTTCTAGCTGCGTTCAATAGTGCCACTGTGTGGTTTTGCTGGATGTCGAGAGCTTGCTCATACTGTGCCATGGCCTCTTCAGCACGGCCTGCACAAAAGAGCATATCCATGATTACTTGAATAAAAACATCAAAAGGCAGAATATTGCAACAAGTAATTCTAATTATATCAGAGATGACAAATTATAGAACCAGGGTGTCATTTGTGCGAAGCGGCAGATATATACTTCAGTACCAGCAGCTATTTTCATTGAACAACTTTACGACTCTGTCATTTCAGGAATTTCTGCTCGCTTAGAATTTCCAAGTTCGCTGTTTGAAATTATTATCGACAAACGTGCCATGTAGCAGCGCCTCCAAACGCTTCATTATTTGACCTCTCCTGCACCATATCATGTTTATACCGTTAGAAAGGTCGGAGGACGTGCTGAAATAGTAACTTCTGAATATTGAATCAGGAAATGCATCCAGCAGCAGTCTTATTAGCATAAGGTAGGAGGAAGAAAGTTTAAGCAGAAAGACAGGGTGGTTAGCCAGTTCTAAGATTATCTGGCTACCCTGTGCTGGGGTAGAATTGTCACCTATACGTTGAAATAGGACCTCGGTAAACTTGTCATACGTTGCCTCGCCGCGGTTGTCTAGTGGCTAAGGTACTCGGATGCTGACCTACAGGTCGCGGGATTAAATCCCGGCAACAGTGAATGCATTTTCAATGGAAGCGAAAATGGTGTAGGCCTGTGTGCTCAGATTTGAGTGCACGGTAAAGAACCCCAGGTGGTCAGAATTTTCGGAAGCCTACTCTACGGCGTCTCTCTAAACCATATAGTGGTTTTGGGACGTTAAACCACACATATATCAATCAATATCAAATCTTGTCACACGTTGCAGTAACAATTTTCAAGTGTTTGCCTGATTTGGCTTAGATACAGTTTACCAGACGAGTTACCAGTTATTTAGCTATTGAAGAAGTACTTAACACCTTTTATGCATAGCATGACTATGAATTTATTATAAATGAATAGAAGTCACAGTACAGCCAGCCTCACCGTGTGACTGAAGGAATGTGCCGTAGTTGTTGCGGGCATCCGCATTTCGGTCATCACTGCGCAACGCCATCTGGTGCAACCTCTCTGCTTCAGCCAGGTCACCTTTCTCAGCCATGAGGGCCGCAAGCGACGAGTACGCCTCGCAGAAGTCTGGATCAAGCTCCACCGCACGTTCCAGCAGAGCTCTTGCGACGTCCTTTTGGCCTTGCTTGCTGCACGTGGGAAAAGAACGCTAACTGTCAAGTTTCTCCTTTTTTCGCCGCAGCATGGTGGTCCAGTGACTAAGGTACTCGGCTGCTGACCTGCAGGTTGCGGGAACGAATCCCGGCAGCGGCGACTGCATTTTCGATGGAGGCGAAAATGGTGCAGCCGCGTGTGCTCAGACTTGGGTGCACGTTAAAGACCCCAGGTGGTCGGAATTTTCGGAGGCCTACACTACGGCGTCTCTCTGAACCATATGATGGTTTTGGGACATCAAACTCCACTTATCACCATCATCTTCATTACTTCAAATTTTGCGCATTTTTTTTGCAGTGCGTAGCGCACTGAAGTAAGATTCAAGAAACAAAGCCAAACCAATATAGCTGTACAAGTGACACTTACAATAAAAATGCGCCATCTACAGCTGCGATTCTAACTTGGGTCTTTTGAGTGGGAAGCGGGAATTTTACCCCTTCGGATCCACCCGCAACTCTTAAATCGACGACACAACGCAGACTACCGACAGTGCCACAAGCGGGTTGATCCTGTTTGGGCTTCATTTTTCAAAGCTGGGACCGGGCACTCCTCTCTTTTAGTAGACCCTAACTTAAACAAACTTTGAGTACATTGCCAATATAAAGCAACGGAAACATCACGTGTTACCAATAACATTCCCACATAGCGAAAAAAAATCAAAACAGATAACACACCACCGCATCACACTAGTCGTGAAGATAGTCTATCTCACAGTAGAATAAAGCAAGAGACGGCTTGCTGGTGTGTTTTATGCCCAATTTGTTGAAGCAATAACTTCAAATAATTCTCGTTTATGTCTTTTTGCCATATCTTCAAAGCTCTGGCGTCTTCTCCAGCTTCCGTGTGCAGTCGGTTCACGCACACTGCGTGACTGGTGTACGTCAGTCAAACTGGACGGCACCTGAACAGGCGTCAGAAGGAACGTAAGCGTACTTAAAATGGTGACACAGGAAGCAACTTGGCACTTAATTGGAGCATACAGTGCACGTCAGCCCATTGCGCACCTTAGCTGGAGCAGTACCGAAGCCGTACAGAAATGGTACAAGAACAGAGCATCACAGGTAGCCAAGATTGAGACCAAGATTCATGTAGCAAGGAGAGCAGAGGACTATTCTCTTTCGACGCCGTTAGCAGTGAAGCAGGCAAATACGCGGTCATTTTTTTTCGCTATATGACAAAGTGTTTTAGGGGTGAAGCTCCTTATGGCGTGGCTTGTGCGTCCCGTTGTCGTAGCACGTAACCTGTGGCGCATACCCCAAGAAGGATTATTCTCCTTGAGATACCCGCATACCAGTGGCACATACCTACCCTCGGGAACTTATCCGCATGTCCACATGTTATGAAAAACGTAGCATGGCGTCGTTATCACGCACTTGGTGTTAACAAAGCACCGAGAGCAAAAATGTGGTACATACTCTCGTTTAATGCTTGGATTACCCGCTGAATGACGTTACTTTTATATGATTATTATATGATGAAAAGAGCGAGATGGTGGCACTTGAAGTGCTCACTAGATGGACGGACGTATGCACGGACGGTCGGACAGACAAGGAGGTGGACAGACAGACAGACACACGGACGGACGGAAGAACGGACGCACGAACGGATGGACTGACGCACGGACGGATGCAAGAACGTATGAACGAACGGGCGCACGTAAGGACGTATGGACACACGGACGGAAGCATGGACAGATTGACGGACGCTTCGGCCCACTCATCCTCATTCACTTCCGTAAATATGCTGTCAATTTTGTTTAATGGCTTTATATTTACAATCAACAAAAATAATGTTTCGTTGCAAGTGTGTGCCTCTTTCCTCTCAGTTTTTAACCTCGCTACACCCACACCTTGCTAGAAAAGTCACACGTACCTGTAGATATTCGCCAGGTTAAAATGAGCCCCTGGGTGGTTTGCATTCACGTTCAAGGCGTACCGGAAGTGTTGTTCAGATTCCTCCGCTGACGTCAGCACAGTGCCCAAGTTATTGTGAGCGCTGGCGTGATTTGGCCACAACCTGCGGGAAGCGGAAAAAGTGTTCAAAGATCACCTTATCGCATTACGCCCCATCACCTGCTACAGTATGCCACGTCCTCACCAGCGCAAGCGAAGGCTTCAGTAATCGCAGTAAAAATAAATATTCTTTCTCGCTTGTCTGGGCCTGAACAAGCGTAGGTAATGCAATCCCGTTCAAAGGTTTATTGGCCACAGACCATATTAAAAAAAAAGATAGCTTCTTTGGCTGGTAGACCTAGTGCGAATGCCCGGATTACGTCGTATAAAAACCTGCATGCCTCATTTTATGGTTCGGGTGGTATCGTTTGAGTACTCGGTTTCTGGTGCTCTCTTTTTCCTCTCAATGTCACGCGACGTTTGGTGACAAAAAGAGTGAGAACCACTTCATACATAAAAAAACAAATAAGCACTAAATGAAGAATGTTTCTGGACAAGAACACTGCATGTAAGAAACGTTGAGCAAAGATTACAGCGACCGAGAACTCACGCAATTGCTAGCCGGTAGTGTTTGATGGCCAAATCCGAGTTACCAATGTCCTTCTGCAGATTAGCGTAATTGTAATGCACCTTTGCGTTTCCTGGAAGGTCCCTTACACCGGATCTGAAACAAACAAAATGCATCATTCACCTAATGTAAATATGCTGAACGAAAGAAAAAAAAAGAAAGCGTGCAATGTTGATTCACGTTCTACGTTTGGTGAACAATGAATGTGAAACGAAAGATGAACTGCGCGTGAAAACAGTACGAATTTCACCTACTCGAACAGGGCCTCTCTGGACGCCCACACGCTGTTCCTGTTCCAGGTGCGGGCAGCGAACAGCAGCACCAGAATGAAGCAGATGCTCGTAGAGCACCACCGGAGCACTCTAGAGCACCGCATGTGAAGGCGGCACAGCCCTTCGGCCACCAACAGGGACATGCCGATGCTGTAATAAGGAGAATTCCAGTGCAGCAAACTCTGCAGTATCTAATACTTAAATGGAACATCAAACAAGAAAGCCACACATTACGATGGCAAACGAATAAAAGCCAACAGTTGTGTCATGTCTATGCAAACTTCGTAATATGAGAAGCTCACATTGATGTCTCTAAAAGATACTGATTGCTTGCCGAGATGAGCGCAACGCGAAAAGCTGAATCATACGCAGCGTTTTGTGTAAAAAAAAATCCGTCTGGGAATCAATGCGATGGGAAGCAGCCAGTAAAGAGTCCCATACATTGCTTATTTCGTATTTGGCTGCAAATGAAGTTATTGGTGTTTTGAGATCTAGTTCACTATTCCCGGTGTTCAAAGTTTTGCTTTATGGTTTTCTTAAATTTCAGCACAAGAAAGAACATGAAAACCACCTTCGGAGAACACTTATCTATCCAGGGGGTCCTAGGACAATAATGGTAGCTCTCAATGTCTCAATCAGCTAGGATTTATAGCATCTTCGGAATTGTGCCCAGGAGCAGTCTAGAATTTTCCGAAAACCAAAAAAGGCAGAACGCCCCAGTTCTGTGGAGGGGCAAATGGAAATATCGAAGACAAAATGGACCACTTTGGTGCGCACTGCTAGCGCCGCCTAGCGTAACGCGCGCGCTTTGAATTTGCGCCCCCCCTGTGCTCTGTCCGGCTTTTTGCATCGTCTGCTACACGATGAGCGCTGTTTTCCGCTATGAATAGAGCCCATAAGCTCAAGTCCACACACTTTTAAAGTATATGTATGTATAAAATTACTCACGTCGACGTCGGAGTAGAGCATGACGGTTTCCCCCACAAAATTGCGAACTTTCAGTACTTCCTCCGCTGACGTCAGCACAGTGCCCAAGTTATTGTGAGCGCTGGCGTGATTTGGCCACAACCTGCGGAAAGCGGAAAAAGTGTTCAAAGACCACCTTATCGCATTACGCCCCATCACCTGCTACAGTATGCCACGTCCTCACCCACGCAAGCGAAGGCTTCAGTAATCGCAGTAAAAATAAATATTCTTTCTCGCTTGTCTAGACCTGAACAAGCGTAGGTAATGCAATCCTTTCAAAGGTTTATTGGCCACAGACCATATTAAAAAAAAGATAGCTTCTTTGGCTGGTAGACCTAGTGCAAATGCCCGCATTACGTCGTATAAAAAATTGCATGCCTCATTTTATGGTTCGGGTGGTATCGTTTGAGTACTCGGTTTCTGGTGCTCTCTTTTTCCTCTCAATGTCACGCGACGTTTGGTAACAAAAAGAGTGAGAACCACTTCATACATAAAAAACAAATAAGCACTAAATGAAGAATGTTTCTGGACAAGAACACTGCATGTAAGAAACGTTGAGCAAAGATTACAGTGACTGAGAACTCACGCAATTGCTAGCCGGTAGTGTTTGACGGCCAAATCCGAGTTACCAATGTCCTTCTGCAGATTAGCGTAATTGTAATGCACCTTTGCGTTTCCTGGAAGGTCCCTTACACCGGATCTGAAACAAATAAAATGCATCATTCACCTAATGTAAATATGCTGAACGAAAGAAAAAAAAAAGAAAGCATGCAATGTTGATTCACGTTCTACGTTTGGTCAACAATGAATGTGTAACAAAAGCTGAACTGCACGTGAAAACAGTACGAATTTCACCCACTCGAACAGGGCCTCTCTGGACGCCCACACGCTGTTCCTGTTCCAGGTGCGGGCAGCGAACAGCAGCACCAGAATGAAGCAGATGCTCGTAGAGCACCACCGGAGCACTCTAGAGCACCGCATGTGAAGGCGGCACAGCCCTTCGGCCACCAACAAGGACATGCCGATGCTGTAATAAGGAGAATTCCAGTGCAGCAAACTCTGCAGTATCTAATACTTAAATGGAACATCAAACAAGAAACCACACATTACGATGGCAAACGAATAAAAGCCAGCAGTTGTGTCATGTCTATGCAAAGTTCGTAATATGAGAAGCTCACATTGATGTCTCTAAAAGATACTGATTGCTTGACGAGATGAGCGCAACGCGAAAAGCTGAATCATACGCAGCGTTTTGTGTAAAAAAATCCGTCTGGGAATCAATGCGATGGGAAGCAGCCAGTAAAGAGTCCCATACATTGCTTATTTCGTATTTGGTTGCAAATGAAGTCATTGGTGTTTTGAGATCTAGTTCACTATTCCCGGTGTTCAAAGTTTTGCTTTATGGTTTTCTTAAATTTCAGCACAAGGAAGAACATGAAAACCACCTTCGGAGAACACTTATGTATTCCAGGGGGTCCTAGAGACAATAATGGTAGCTCTCAATGTCTCGATCAGCTAGAATGTATAGCATCTTCGGAATGGTGCCCAGGAGCAGTCTAGAATTTTCTGAAAACCAAAAAAGGCAGAACGCCCCAATTCTGTGGAGGGGCAAATGGAAATACCGAAGACAAAATGGTCCACTTTGGTGCGCAGTGCTAGCGCCGCCTAGCGTAACGCGCGCGCTTTGAATTTGCCCCCCCCCCCCCCCCCTGCGCTCCGTCCGGCTTTTTGCATCGTCTGCTACAAAATGAGCGCTGTTTTCCGCTATGAATAGGCCTAATAAGCTCAAGTCCACACACTTTTAAATTATATATCTTTATAAAATTACTCACATTTACGTAGGAGTAGAGCATGACGGTTTCCTCTACGAAATTGCGCACTTTCGGTGCTTCATTGGTGTGTCTGGTCGCCAAGCTTAGCAAAATTCCATCTTCACTGTCGTCATCAAATGAAATGGACAAACAAGCCTGCTGAAATTCGAGGTGCGCTATCTTTTTTGCTGTCGCCATACCAGCCGTTGGGGGTCGTCTGCTGATTGTCGGCTACGCACATGGCACGCAACGAATGCTGGGATTACACAGCGTCGCTCCACCAATTTTTTCGGAGCACCTCGGAGCAACGCAAAAAAGAAGTGCCCCGACAGGGTGCGCCCCGGTTACCAAAGATGGTTTGTGTGCACCGGTGCGATATATCGAATACGTACAGACCCACCGGTGCACACTGGTGCACATCGCTGCGCTTTCCCGAAGATGCCATTAGTAATTAGCTTTTCAATGACTACAGTAAGCAGAGAGTTTTGTATCGAAAATTTCAGGCAATTGCGTTTCGAAGCATTTACACGTGGAAGAATTCCTCTAGCATTTCTGTGCTCCGAGGTATCCCGCGGTAAGGTTCAATTGTACTTTGCATCATTAGCATGCAGGGCGGTGAATATCAGTGAATTTTTTTCCCGATGTGACAAACAGCCGTAGCTTGGTGTCGCCAACCTGTAGTAGAAGGGCAACCGTTATCATCTTTACCAATGCCCTCGACTTATTGTCAGACTAAACGATGCACGTAACTACCGTGGCCCTTCGGAAATTAGGTTCGCGCCAGTGCTGACTGTCTTGCACGTGTAGTCATGCTAAGCAAAACTAGGTTTCCACGCAATATCTCGGAGCACAGGCATGCTAGAAGAATTTTTCCAACGTGTAATTGTGTAGAAACGCAACTGTCTCCCACTTCTAAATACAAATATGTCCGCTCACTGCAATCTCTGAAAAGTTAATTATTGAATCCTAATTAATTGTGCCACTGACAGCCACCATTATTGTATCAATTTGTGTCCCCCTGGATGCGTAACGTATCTGCGAAAATCGATTTCATGTTCTTCCTAGTGCTGAATTTTAAGAAAACCATTAAGCTTGAATTTGAACACTCGGCATATCACATGTTTGTCATGCCCAAATGCATGAGCAACATGATATATACACCACGCGAATGAAACCTATAGGTCCTGACAGACTTCTTAGTGGGAACCGGGCTGTATGAGCGCTTGTGATGGTCCAGGGGTTATTATTTATGAAATGATGTGTTAGTATATTAACTGAGAGTAGAATTAGAAAAATTTGCGTCGGAACATTTTATGACAGTGTGAACTGCTGCAAGAAAAGCTGTTCATTCACACGTTATTTCAACTAGTTTAAATGTGCTATTATGCGTTTTTTTGTTTTTTTGCTGATTGTTCACTTTTGGTATCAGTTCAGTATTGATTTTTTAATTTTTTTCGCGGCAGAACTTATTGATATGAGGAGCTGAGGCAATATGCACGTCAAACTCTCCACAGCAAAACAGTTATAACACAACACAACAGAACAAAAACCCATATGACCGTACGTACATGACCTGGTCATGCATGACCTGCCGCTTACGTTCGTCATGCACTGATGTCATGCCATACCGACTTTCGTTTATATCCTGGTAACAAAACTCCGGAAAACGCACCAATATAGTTTGACGTAGGCCATGCAATACATATTAAACGTGGACATGAATTTTATTTTAGAACTTGTCACTTATGTTCGTCATACAAACGCGTCAGTTAATAACAATTTTAGAGCATATCAAGCTAGCGAACCGGTCACGAGCACACCGATAGCGTGGCATCTAAATGTTGTTGTTCATGACATGCATATGACTAATTTCATGTTACCACCAGTCAATTACATTTGGCTTGTAGTCGCGTCACAGAATACTAATTTTTGTAGATCAGTGTAGGCAACCGGCCGCGAGCACACCATGCGTGGGGAGAGTAAGCCATGCAGTGCGTGACATGCATGACATTATTTCCATGTTACCGCCTTTCACTTATGTTTGTTATACAATCACGCTGTATATAGAAATAAAAAGCTTAATCTCAGTATTAGAGGCATTAGTGCAAAGAATACAGAATTGGTGAAGTAAAAAAAAGAACTGAATAGCTAAATAAAAGTCTGAATATTCTTGTGTTTTTCTCAGATTGCCCCACAACCAAGCGAAGTCATAAGTGATTTTTATAGCAATTAGCAGGCAGGAGAGAATGGAGTCGTTAGGACTAACAAGGGGGAGTAGGGGCAATAATCAGTTCCAAGGCTGTGTGCTGCAAAATAACAGAAATCTGCGAGAAGAATGTGTGAATGCACACACAAGACTAACTGCAATCGAATATGCGGCGAAATATCTCCGCACCCTCATTAAGGTGGTGATGCCCAAGGAACGGCTTTCAGCTCTCCCATAGTAGAGTACCGAGTACTCTAAATCGTTAAGCGCCTTTTTCCAAACCCACAAGAATAGGTACTGAGCAGTGTATCGTATGCTTTCGTTGGCAATGCAAGCGCATGTTGGTTCGAGACAGCAAAATACCATCTGCGTGGAACGCTGCTGAAGAGTCTCAGTAATAATGAAACTGCAGTAAGCGAATATCTTACTGCACAGAGTAAGAAAATATATTGTCCCAAAAATACGTATGCAGGGACTCGCAAGAGGAAAGAGAATGACAGTGACGGCGCCGAACGACCATACCGGGAATTTACTAAAACAGCTGAGGATGCACTTACCTAGGAATTGACATCATGTAGAAAAAAAGGCCTATCCTCTTTTTTTTCTGGATATGAAGATACAAACCGCTTGATATATTTGTTCGCGGAATATCCGTTTGCATTTCCACTATCTTTGAAGAAGCTACGAGCGATTTGTGCGTGCGTGTACACAACAAATTGCGGCAGTGAAATTGCTGGGTGAACGTCGTACAGAATGGAGAAACACGACCACGTCAAAGAACGTATCGAAAATTCTAATATGTTCACAGAACACCGCGGAATAAAATTTAGCGCAGTTCGTGCTCGTGAAGTTTACGTGATATCGATGTAGGAACCAAGACGGGTAATCAGGCGTTAAAAAATAAGGTGCGTTGCAGTTCTTCGTATGACAGTAGTTCGACTGAAGACGCAGAAACATTTACAAGTGCTTGTCTGTATGTTAGAGCAAGCTTCCTCTTGAGTACGTCCAACAGAGGCAATTCAAATGCCTCCGAAACCCACACCTCCGGTGAACATGCAAAGTTCCCAAGTTGCTCTGAACTTTAGAGGTACAGGGCAACATGGTAACTTAAAGCGATGAAAGAGTCCTTGAACAGAAGGTATCGCTGCAGCGATACTTACTGTTTAGACATCTTGCATCTCATATGTACGTGTGTTTTTAACTTGCGCTGTTGAAATTAACGCGGGGTACAAGGCATCAACGCAGGCACATAGGTTGGGAAGTATGGTGTCAAGTTTTAGAAACATGGAAGCTCATATATAACGCAAGTAGGCCAACAAGCTTGTTCACAGGAGACAAACGCTACGTTCCCCATTTTGTTTGCTTGATCATGAGAAGCATCGTATTGCGAGAAGAGAGCAGAAAATCTTGCGTCAGCTGCCCGTAAAAAACAGTTGCACCCCCAGACGAAAAAAATCTTATAAAATGAAAAACGAAATAAACAACAATATGTTTGCATAGGTATTAAAAATATTCAATTAAAATGTCAGTTTCATACGAAACGCGAATTACGCTGAGTCCAGCAATGCATCAAAGCGGCGATTAAGATTGAGGATGGTTATTTTGTTCGTCTGTTGTGTTGAAGTAAACGTTGTCGCATTCCTAAATTTTTTCACGAATAAAGAAGCCATGTTAAACTGTTACTTGGCTCTTCCGCGTGAGACTAATATGACAACAGTTCAGTCGTTTCCACTTCTTCACAAGCTTTCTCTATAATTGTGATCGTTGTGGAGTTGCCTGTAAAGGGTGCTTCGTTGTATATTTAGTGTTAATGTGGCAAAGGTACTCACTGCCCGAAAAGCCCTTTTGAAGGTATATAGGAATTAAATAAAGTGCCCACCGGCGATGGCGTACACACACCGCATGAAATGAACCCACTTGCCAGAGTTATAAAGTTTTGCATTCCGCTATTTATTCTAATTATTGTTTTTATGCTTCGCTATTATCCGCGCGCTTCTTAGTGAATGCGGTGTCAAATTGTTCACAGAGTGAGGTGACTACGTCGAAAATGAAAGTGGACTGTTCGCAAACATACTTTCTATTTTCCAGCGCGGAGCTCTTTAAGCTTTTCCTTGTCCAGATGGTGCAAACAGGAATGATAACTCTGAACAGGTACACGCTTGCTCAATATCTTTTAACTTTCGCTTCGCTCCCATAGCACTGATCGCTGAGTTTTTTTTTCTGATGTGGAATGCAAAACCTAAGACGGGCGAGTCTGTTAGGTGACTGAATATTATATACCTTTATATATAATCTGTCACGTGACTAAAATTGCTGTAACATCACGTAAAGCTCGCTCACCTAACTATAACCGCGTAACAAAGTCACATGACTGAACATCATATAACTATCACGTCACCTATCTTTGTCTGTATTTATTGAAAAACACTTGCGTCACCAAAAATCATGCTACGCCTAGTCGCAGCATGACTAAAAAGACGTAGCAATTAGTCGGGTCGCTGATATAAGGCTGCATCGCAATCCGGCCAGTTACGTCACATGTTGCCGTCATATATAAATCTCGTAATCGCTACTCACGTGGCATGTTACCTTCATAAACCACATAACAGTAGAGTGACCTGACTAAAATCACATCAGGTAACAGATAGGAACGGGACATGTCTAGGCATGTCTGGGCATACTTAATACTACTAGCGAAAACATAGGATATCTCGCAAATATTTGGCATTACTAGCATAAGCTTGGTAAAAAAGTAGTTTCACTGATAGTTGCAGCCTTTCGCCACTAGGTAAAGGCTGCAACGTCTTCTTGAAAGATGTATTTGCACGGTTCAATTCATATATAAAAGTTATTTTTACATATCAGATTCAATCGTATCATTCCGCCTTTTGAACACCATTCGTTATCCGCTATCATAGGTACACATACGATTACTATCATGTGCGCTGTTAAAAAGTATTCCGTACCTGGGAATGTAGAGGACTCTCTCAGCTACGACGAAGCCGACGGTCACGAACAGGTTGGACGCCGGAAGGAATGGCAGCACAGTCAGGAGCAGGGGCACCAGTAGTCTTAATGAAGGGTCACGCAGTTGCTCAGTGTTGTTGTAGTAACATAGTTGTTCTCTTGATCCACTGGCAGGCTTCATGCGTCACATAAAATGATACCAATCGCTTAAAGTTCTCAAACAATCCTATCATGCTGATATCGATGACAACTTGCGCGCAGTTTATGGTTACAAAAAATCACACCATATCCACGGAGTGAATGATGATGAGTGGGGCGAAGCGTCCGTCAGTTTGTCAGCGCTCGCGTCCATCCGTTCGTTCTTGCTTCCGTCCGTCAATGCGTCTGTCCGTGCATTCATTCGTCTATCCGTGCGTCTGTCTGTCCGCGCGTCCATCCGTACGTCCATTTATCCATCTGTCCATGTGGCCGTGCGTTCATCCGTGTGTTCGTCCTTGCGTCCGTCCATCCCTCCATCCGTGCATTCATCCGTGCGTGTGCTCCTCCGTGTGTCAAACAGACAGACAGACGACGGACAGACACAGGTGGCGGATGATTTACTGTTTGCCGATGAAACCCCCCGAAGCTTCACCCCACTCATCATCATTCACTTCGTGGATATGCTTTGAGGTGGTTACTACATACATGCATACATACAGGTGACGAGCTAAACACGCCTTAAGGGGCTTCGCCCCTTAAATGTTTCGCCTGAAGACACACACATGCAAGAACACAAATACACTCACGCACACGTGTACATATGTTAAAGGTAATACTTAAAGTGGCAGAAAGTCGAACTAATCAGTAAGGACTTATCATAGAAGAAGGTAACACGTGCAGACTGGGACGCAACAGAAGGGACCAGACGGCGTTTGTGTTGTCTTGTTTCCTTTATTTGTGTTTTTGTTTGCACACTCTGCCTTCATAATTACTTTTGCCTTTAAATGTTGCTTTCATCTCAGGTAGTAAAGGTGTCGTTCTTGCTTTTATGATGAGCAAGCCCACTATAGGTTTATGATTGTGAATGTTTAATCGGTCTTATTAAAATCACTGACTGTGTTACTGCCAGAACGGCCAATATACTATTTTTGTGAAAATTCTGCGACTTCAATTTTTTTATGGTAGAGGACATAAAATAGTGAAGAACACAAGGAAACAAAAGTTCGCCCCATTACAAATGTATGTGCATAGCCATTCACCTTCATTCATTTATTTTCTTCAAGACAGAAGAATGAAGCAGTGTATAAATGTACTCTTGAGACTACTGGTCCAGTTATGGGGAAACTTGTTGGCCGGTTTTACAAAAAACCCAGCTAATGGACGATTTATCTCGTGACCCTCTAGAAGGACAAGTATCGAAGAACCGTCTGCGGATAAATATAGCAATGTGGAGCTTCCCTGCAACGTGACATACAGGGAATTCGCGCAAATAGGCTTAAACGTCATTACCATATCCGCTGTGAGGAGAATAAACATACTGACCAGCTGGACTGAATACATGTTGGCTACACGCTTTATACAAGACTTAATACACGCTAGCCTTGTAATGGTAATGGCGGTTGACCTCGTGATGGTTTCTCGTGAACCGACGCTATATAGTGCTTTACATATTCGAAATTTGGATGCGTTAGACCTACCGAAGCAAACATAATAATTAAAAAAGTTCATATAGGAAATATAGAACGACCGTTCGGTGAAAGTGTGATCTTAGTAACACCATGATCACCACAAAAATTGGCATTCCAGTGCCCCCCCCCTCCCAAAAAAACATACATGAAATTGAAGTTAACTCATTGCTATTCCGTTTTTAGGCAAGGCCCGTAGAATAAGAATTATGAAACGTAATGGCAACTCACGCTGCTTTTTCTTTTCAATCTCGTCAAAGTCCGCCAGCCAAGAGCCAATAGCGAAGTGATTAACGCCAGTGTAGCCAGATTCCTGCAGTCGCACGGTGATGTCACGAGAGGTATACTGCCCATCTGCCAATCGTATGACAGGGTACGTGGACACAGCAAGATCCAGGCGTTGAAGGCACACAAGTAGCTGTAAGTCAGTAGCCTGTCGCAAAGAAAAGGAAGGAATCAGGATGGGCGACATGCATTCGCAAGGCTTATCATAAAATGAGCAGTCGTCACCTAATATTGCTTTGTGCAGTGCTGCCAACACGCTCTGTACTTTTTGTGAAGTGAAAGTAGGATGTTAGCAGGTGCTCAATTCTTTTATGTAGGTGCCAGTAATTGAGTATACCGTTTTCCTGGAGTATTGTTTTTGGAGTTGGTAGTAAGAAAATACTCTATAGTATTTTTACTGCTCAAAACTCTATCTATACACTAGACATATACAATAGAGAAGTAATAAAAGCTGCGGCATATGTAAAACTGTTTACTGAGGAATTAAATTTTACTCGGAACTGTGTATTTAATATTTAAGCGTGCATAAATGTTCTGCACTACATTTTTATCGCGTTTCTCCATACCCGACTTCGTTTGTTTGGTTTTTTTTGCGTGACATTTTCTCACTGATTCTTTTATTTTGAAACGTCATGTTCGCCATCGTGGAATCAACAGTGGACTAATAAAAAATGATTCAAGATGCGCATTTTAAAATGCCTGTCTTTTCATAATGCTGTTTCTCTCTATCATTTGAAAGTAACGTCTTATACTAAGTAACGCAAGACTTGCGTTTGAAAATCTTAACTATATCTCTGTGACGTTTCGCGAGTTTTTATATATGTTCTGAAGTTAGAGACCCAAGATACGAGACTTCATAATGACTAAGAAAGAAAACATTGTAAGAATTCAGTTTTTGACTATTGACACTAATGCAATCTTGTTCTTTTCTATACAAGGAACCGCTTGCCCCCAAATAAAGATCGCCGATCTCAAATATTTTGTTAAGCGAGGGGTCTGCGATATGGTGATACAATAGACGCTTTTCATAACTGTAAAGCAAGCTATCAAAACTAATGGTGGATAGGCAGTTACTGCAAAGAGGTTCTTTGTGCAAAGATTAATTGCGCTAGGACATCAAAAATATTGGCTTTCTTCTCTTGACATATACAGGCGTTACCGACAAGCTCCAGCGCGTGCAACTAGGAGTTAGTCTCGACCTGAAAGATGCCGGCATTAGTTGAGGGTATGTACAGTGCGGAAAAGTGCACTTGCTGATAATAAAGGGGTATAATAATAGTTATAAGCTGGTATTGCATTTGTAATGAAACCTAATGATTTAGGATACTTTCTTACTACCACTAGCCATATTTGAAAGGTATGTTCACCTGGTTGTACGCATCGAGGAGAAGGCTGCAGGGTTGTCCATCTCAGAAAATTCAGGAAAGCTTCCTTGCAGAATGCATATCCTGAAGCATAGGAGCAATATCGTCTGCACATAGAAATAAAAAAACAAGTTATTAGCGCATTAGATGTTATTGCCTAGTGCTTTCCTTGCTTTAGTTTCTGCCAGTGATTGCTCCGAAAACGTCATAAATTTTCTGGGTTCATTCAAGACAACAATTGCCATCCACCAATTGCGCCAGTCTATGGACTAAACTAGTAGACATTTCTCACATTGAAAAGGTAGGCAGTTGATAAATATATGTCATGTGAAGGAATAAATAAAGGTACAAAGACTTGGTTTGTTGGACGCTATTCGGTCGGAATCCATGAGTTATACGGCAAAAATCGTTTGCTTGCTGGTATACTTAATTTCTTTTTGAGAGAATCTATGATTTCTTTTAAAGAACAAAAAAAAACAGTAAACCTTCTACGTCTATTCGCCGACACTTCAGTCACATTTTGGTTGTGACAACATTGCACTTTATGAGGCAGCACGTGTATAGGAATCACTGTGATTATCATTATTTTCATTGTTTCGTTCACCTGCATCTTTCTGAAGGTTTCATTACCAGAAAACACGGGTTTTTTATAACTAATGACGCCGGCAAAACACGGGATTTAATGCGAAACAATCTTGTTCCCGCTGTAGAGTTAATGGAAAGCGCGCAAACACGGGAAAATATGGCGAGCTAGACAGGATCGAGAATTGTGATATCGCCATGCTATTCTTACGAATTTCAGGAAGTGACTACGCATCACTAGCGCATACTGGCCATACAAGAAAGCAAGATCCAGAGCATATAAGTACGCGTGGACGTTTACTTATCGAGGGAAGCTTGACTAAAACAATAGCGACTGTTTCGCTTTGTTCTATCACTCCTGCACAGCGTGGCAACGCTATTGTTCTGATGCGAGGCAGACCTATTCGCGGATGGTTCCAAACTGCGCCGTTTATCGATCGCTATTCGTTGCTTTAGAAAAGCGTGTAGGCCATATACGCGATAAGAAATCGTCATACTCACTGCCAGGGGTCCTATTCCTTTTGTACTACGCTACTGAGTAGCGTTTGTTAGCTAGTAATAATGACAAGTAAAGACATTTTGCCTGGTTGTAATCGGCATAGGCACTGCCACGGGACCTATTCCTTTTGTACTACGCTAGAGAGTAGCGTTTGTTAGCTAGTATTGGTGACCAGTAAAGACATTTCTCTTGGTTGTACAGGGATTACAGAGCTTGGCTGCTGACACGAAAGATCAATTCTGGCTGAAACGTCACAGTTCAATGCAGGCGAATTGTCCTGGCACCTGCATAGGCAACTGTGTGATGTCAGTTCCATGTAAATGAACACCAGATGATGGAAACTTTCAGAGCTCAACGTGACTCATTCATTTCGTAGCTCTCGCTCGTAAAATTCAACATATGACATTCATACTGAACAGAGAGTTGTGAGAATGATAAGTCCATACGTGCCAGGATAAATTGTCGGTTCATCATTTTGTATATGCATGTGGAAGAGATTACAAGTTCTCAACACGCTAAAAATATGTCCTGGCAATGATCATACATAGCGCCAATGGTGGCTTCATATAAAGCTTTTTTACTCCCATAATGTCATCGTTATCATTGGAATAAGACGTGTAATGAAATAGGTTTACAGCCTATGAAGCAAGACGTAACACAAGGCTGGCTCTTAAAGGACTGAGTTGCCACAAATCGACACACCTTTCAATTAACTTCTTGTCGATTTGGCAAGTGAACTGCAGATAAGTGCGTTCCTGCTTGAGAAATCGGCAAGACCATTCCATAAATTACAGTCTCGGGGCCCATACTATTGACTCGGAAAAGAACATTGCCCCTTCATGCTATCTATCTATCTATCTATCTATCTATTATCTAATCTATCTATCTATCTATATATATATATATATAAATATAAATATATAATATATATATATATATATATATATTATATATATATATATATATATATATATATATATATTCATTTTAACCAAACGCCGTTCATGGTTTCAATTTCTTCGCTAGCAGCTAGTGCACGTCTGCACACGTTTATACTACTACATATTTTTAAAAATACTCCCACCTCCCAGTCACGACTAGAGCTTGTAAAATGTATGGGTCTTCTAGAAAAATATGCGTGCTCTAGTTGTCATCGTCAAGCTTGGATAATTCCACCTCAACCGAAGTCCAGAGAGACTAGACTAGAGACCATAAACTTGTACAGCTGCCAGGCTCCTCGATTATCACCACACGATACGCTTGAAGGCCGCTTTAGGATATGCTGAGCAAAGATGAATACCAGTGGGCATTGTTTTTTTTAAACCATACATCGGTGATCTAGCTACTTTTGACGGTAACTCAGCTTCTTCCTGTCACGTCGAGCAGTCTGCGCACTTGGAGCTCTGAAGTCGTTCACCAGTTGTACAGTCCTAGTTGTATTACTTTTGAACTTTAATTTTCCCAGCCCCTTGCTTAAGAATGACTTGGATTGGAAGAGTATGTTCCACCAACGATCTTAGCAAGGTGTATCAAGTAGTCTTGAAATCTTTACGATGCGTCACGAGCAGTAAAATATGCAATTTGAGAGGTCGTTGGCAATTCAGAATGTCTTGGAAATATATTGTTCCTGCTTCAGGTAGGAGTGCTTTATTAAAGCACAGCGTAGCGGGCGTATTTCTACTGCGCAGTGGCAACCAGAAGGCGTTGGCAGAAATCCCACTTGACAATTCATAGTACACTGCTTCGGTAGGTTCAAATGTTCCGTGAGCCTTTCAGGTTCACAGTGACGGAAACGTCCAACTTTGGATTAAGAATCAGCCTTTTATCGAAGGTAGTCGTTGACGAATGGGATGCCTTGAATTTGCGACGATGTGTCGACCATAACGTTGAACTTCATAGTCAGAGATTGTTCTCCTATAACTCTGCGATGTAGCATATAAAATATAGCGTGATCAATTAAAGCGTTCTCAGGCACCACTTCAGCATGTCTTAACTTGAAATATTGCCGAAGGGCTGTGTCGTGTTGCACCAATAGTCCTTTCCATGAATAACCGCTCGATCTGCCAGTTTTTGGGGACGTCTGAGCATGCCAACATAATTTGTTTCAAGTGGCTGTTTCGAGCTGTCTATTCGAGGTAGTTCCACAGTACACCCATTTTATTGCGATAGCGATTAAATGGACAGTCTCGGCTGTATTTTTTCCGCCGCTGCCACCACCGTCATCCTACGCATATATATATATATATATATATATATATATATATATATATACTAGATATAATATATATATATATATAAGGCTTATATGCAGAGGAATAACTTCGGTGTTGCCGCAAGGTTATAAGTATGAAAGTAGATGCGCTTTCACATAACAACTGTTTGCAGAAGGGCTTTTCTTGAAGGGCGAGTTGGTACATGATACTGAGGAAAACAGCGCAAAAAACGGGATGGAGAAAAATTGAACACACGACACAGGCGCTGTCGTGTGTTTAATCTTTCTCCGTCCCGTTTTTTGCACTGTTCCCCTCAGTAATAACTGTCAACAGCGCGCCGCTCTTTCTCCCACAGTAGGCCGGAGCTCCTGCTATCAACACGAAATAAGAGTACTGCGCGGTAGAAAACACGGACGGGAAAAATACAAGGACAAGCGTCTTTTTACCGTCCGTGTTTTCTACCGCGTAGTACTCTTAGATTATGTATCACCAACTGGTTCAATCGTCCACCTTGATCAACACGAAACAACGGTGCCAAAAGTGTACCAGGAGTGGCCGTTCACATATAGATGTGCTCGGCACATAACAAATTGCCACCAGCGGTGACACGCGACGTATGGCCCTTAGTGCCAGCATGCGCTGCCCGCGGGAGGCACTTCTCACCAATGCCTGTCACTACGCATGGTTCTTGTTGTGATCATCTACTGTGACCACGCCGCAAGAAACTTGGTTACTTGGCAAGCGCATGTTTACTACAAATATTATTGCTCCTGAAAATGCTAGCCTTGCTTCGTAAAACATTTCAATGTGTTGCTATCCCATTCATTGCTTTGCCCTTTTGGCTAAACTGTGACACTTTTTCTGTGCAGGTCATTTTTTGATGCCTGCAGTGAGCTATTATCAGTGTCGTTCTCCAGAATCTCTGATGCCCACTGCTACAAGCTGCCAGAATTATCGAGGAATCCGTGATGTTGATTCATTGACGCTGATCGTTTCGACTCTTAGTACACAGACTACGGGTTTAGTGTCACCGTCAAAAGTGGTACTTTTCCCACCTCGGTGGTCTAGTGCCTAAGGTACTCGGCTGCTGACCTGCAGGTAACGGAATTGAATCCTGGCTACGGCAGCTGCATTTTCAAGTGGAGGCGAAAAGGCTATAGGCCCGTGTGCTCAGATTTGGGTGCACGTTAAAGAACCCTGGTTTTCAAAATTTCCGGAGCCGTCCACTACGGCGTCTCTCATCATTATTTGGTGGTTTTGGGACGTTGAGCCCCACATAATAAATCAAATCACTAAGAGAGGTACTTTGATGACTGGGCCCTTGCACTAATTGTCCAGCCAAGTGCCGTGTTTATTGTCGAAAATCCTGGAATATCTTTGATTCTCATTTTTTCTCCTCTAATCATTATCCACAGGTGGTCAGCTCCAATCAACAAGCTGATGCCAGTCACAGTCTCCGCCTCAGTTGAGTTATTTTTATCAGCAATACCTTTTTCTTTGTGACGCGACTTCTGTGTTAGGTAGCCATCACATGTCGGCAAAGTAATGTCGTCACAGATAAACGGTACGACAATGACCCGAATGGTGTGGCTTTGAGAATGGTGTAGGCTACGCAAGGGAACTTAAAAAATATTTCGTTGCCCTGCAGAAGTTGGAGAAACGATGTCAAACGTGTTAAATAAAGATCTAGTTTTTTTCCAGCAGATTAAGTTGCATTTTTTTTTCAGCTAGAACTTCGGTGATGTATGATCTCTAGCTTCCTCCAACGAGAATCCCTCTGATGTAGCTGCATCTGTTACCAATGACGACAAAGGCGTGAAAGATCTGCCGGTGCACTCCTGTGTCTGTCTTGGCGCAACCACTTGAAGGATTCTTGCCGCATAGATCGTGACCTAACCTGGAGCTCGCATGTCACATACCTGAAGAAAAAGCTCATTGGCATTGAGAATGTATTCAAGTTCGTCGCCGGAAAATCATGGGGCCCATCCGTGCAATCCACGTTTCAGCTTTACACAGCCCACTTTCTCAGAACTCTCCGGCACAGCCTTCCTGTCCTGTCCAACGTGTGCAAGGCTAACATCCGTGCACTGCAAAGCGTACAAGCCCAAGCACTTCGGACATGCCTTGGCCTTCCAAGATGCTCATTGACAGTGTCAACTATTGTTATTGCACAAGAACAACTGGTCACAACGCACATCATTGACGAGACGCTGAGAGCGCACATTCGGCGTTTATCACGGCTACCGTCACATCATTTAGCGTGTTTGACAGCTCGGAGGCCCCATTCTTCGTACTGCGGTATCGTGACAAAACATCAGGACATACTACCGCCTGGCTTCAAACTTGCGATGCATCCAGCAACTGCGCCATGGAGTCTTCGTCAACCTGACGTGCGCTTATCAGTTCCTGGAATGTTTAAGAGGGCACGCATGTCAACGCTAGCCCTGAAGCTATTGACTTTGCGTCTGTTGGACGAAAGGTACTTCGACCGCATACATGTTTACACCAATGGCTCCACTAATTCCAACAGCTCCACAGGAGCAGTGGTTGTTCCATCTGAAAATGTGTTGCTTCAGTACAAGTTTTTTCACACCACGACGTCGACAGCAGCAGAGCTCGCAGCACTTCAAGGTGCAGTAAAGTACATTCTTCGCCAGCAACCTAACCAATGGGCCATCTTTTGCGACTCCAGGTCAGCCTTACAGTCACCATGGTTCGTTATGCAGCACGGGCTACATGAAAAATCAGTATATCAGATAAGGCACGACTACCACGAAGCGCTCGCGGAAGGTCACGATATTGTATTTCAGTGGTTGCCGAGTCATTGCGGAATCGTCGGCAATGACCGCGCGGATGAAGCTGCTCGATCGGCTAATGACCAAGACCAGTGCACGCCCATACCACTCTTGAGAACGGACGCTGCAAGGCTACTACAATCACTTGCTCGCCGTATATCTCTCCTACAATGGAATACGCAGGGTTTCTCCAACAAGCACCTGTATTCGATCGACCCAAACTTGCAACTTAGTTTGCCATCCGGGTTCCCACGATGCGCTGAAACTTTACTGTGTCGCATGAGGTTGGGCGTGGCATTTACGAATTCGTACTCTCGTCTCCTTGGAATGGCGAGCATTTCGGCATGCAACATCTGCGCCTTCGAGAAAACGCTTGAGCACATTCTATGTCATTGCCCAGCATACCAAACCGAACGACGTATTATGGAAGCCAAGCTCTGTCAGCTGGATTCACGGCCGCTTACAGAAGAGAAGATGCTGGGACCTTGGCCGACGGCTTCCCATACGCGCAAAGCCACGAAAGCCCTCTTGTACTTTTTAAGGACCACCAAACTTCACGACCGCTTGTGAAAGAACTGTGCGAGGCCGTGCTGTGTAGTCTCGAGCTGACTATTTATGCTTCTCTTTCTTACTCCTCTTCTTTTCTGTCTCTTTCCGTTCTATTATTCCCTTTTTCCCCCACTCCAAGTGTAGGGTAGCCAACCGAGCCAAGCTTAGTTAGCCTCCCTGCCTTTCCTCTCTATTTGTCTCTCTCTCTCTCTCTCTTTTGCCGCATAGCATCACTGAGTGTGACGTCCCTCTTGTGCATCCTGAAACCTCTGCTTGTAACGACGTTTCCGCTGTAGCCAATTTACTTACGCAGTGAGGGTCCCACATACTCATGTGCGCCTTCCGTGACAAGCTGAGCACGTAAGTTTGACGTGGAAAAGAACGTGCCTGATGGCCTCGGGACGTGCATTGATAGCAGCGGTTGTCTTTCGTCAGTATTCCTTTCTTAGAGTCGAGCGAGAGGTTCGCATCACAGGCGCGTGTGCCGTGTTTTTTTTTCGATTTGCAGAAAAAACACTAGCTCCAGCTGTTTGATGTGCTGTGCGGTACCGAAGCGGTGCTGCCGCCTCGACCTTTATGATGACTAAGAGTGTGGTCAATGAGAGGTCATTCTGAAAATGGCTGACACTGATCCGGCTTTCTATCTGTTTCAATGCGTGTGAAAGTGAGCTCTTTTAATTTTGTATTCGAGGTTGCAGCTGCTAGTGCTGGGTCTAAGGCATTCGTAGAAGGCTCGTGTCTCAAAGCGTGGCCGCGCTTTGCTCGTGTGCACGCCAGTACGATATCATGTGGCGAAGATTCTCGTAGAATGTCAATGAGCAAGAAAAAGTGACCGTTGGTACGTTTAGTGCAGTGAGACAGCATACGTTGAGCTGAGTGGTATCGTAAAGTGGCCGGAGGCCGCGTACGCCACTTCCATACTTTACGTGAGGTAGATTTCGAAACGCTGATAGCTGGTGCTGCTCGATTCGTTTCTTCTTGTCGTCCCGCTGTGGTCCCCGGTTTCGGCACCACACAGTAAAGAAACCTATCGATCGGCAAAGAAACCAGACCAAACGCCGTTCATGGTTTCAACGTCTTCGTATTGTCTAGCAGTGCTCGCGTGCACACGTTTATACTACATATTTTTCTGCACCATAGCTGCAAGTACACCACTCCACGCACGAACTAGTTATAGGCACAAGTAATATGGGTATGCTTCACTTGACCTATAACCTTCAGCACTTCATTGGATATGTCAGTTGTAAATATAGATAAAACTTTTCGCGTTTTTCAAGTGTAAGGCAAGAAAAGCGTAATGGTCTTTCGTCGAACACTTCAAAATGTCTCTTAGCTAGTTTGAGAGTTACCACATAATTACAGATGTCCAGATATCTACGTTGAGAACTTTTATACCACGCAGGTAAATGTGAAGCAATGGATCACTTACCAGTGTCGTGAGAGCCACAAGCTCTGAATCGGTGATGCATCGGTAGGCAATACCTCGTATGCAGTACCTGCAGACTGGCCTGAAAGTCAGTTACACGTACTTTTTCAGGTTTCGAAAGTGTGGTCGTTAAATTTTATATGTACATGTCTTGCACTTTCTCAAAGATATGCTCAATGGCGCTGGTGTAATACAATTCAACAACACTGTTTGAGATCACCAATTATATCTACTTCGATTGGAAGTACTATGGCTTGCCTTGAAGTCGAGGGTTTGACGGAAACGCGATTTATCTCCATAAAACATGAGGCTGCAAAATCTGCCAACCAGAAGTTTAGGCCTGCCTGTTCAGTATGAAACAAAGGCAACTAATCTGTTTTTACAACTCTGAAACAAAGCTACAACAACACGAGGGTTGTCTTCTGTTGCCCAAGAATATAGCTACCACAGTGCGAAAACGGCACTGAAAACATTACGCTAAGCTTTGTGATAAAGCTTAATCAAGCAGTGCATCAGATAGGACAAAAGGGAGAACGACCTTGTCAATTAGTCTCACCTTGCTGTCTTTTACAAACGTTCTCTGATGCGCTGTTTGATTCAGTTCCAAATTGGAACCCCACTAACACTAATGCATTCTTATGAAGGTTTTTTCTGTCATCTCTCATACATAAACATTTTTTTTCAGTCAATTCGAAGTGAACTCTGAACACTTGATTGAATGCACGAGTTAGTTAAGGAGCAGCGAATGATTTGTACAGACTTTCGTGAAGCTATGAATACCGTAATTAAGGTTGCATGCTTGAGCGTAGGAAATGACCAACTAGTAATCACAGTGCGCTATATGCGGTAAAGAAAGCATCATGAAGTATTTCAGTACAAGAAACTGTAAATAGTAAAAGAACTTACCACGTCCAGCATCCAGCTTTGCGGCGTTGCATCTCTTTTCCGGGGTGCATAGATTCACGCACTAATGTGCTTATCCTGAGAGCCATGCACAGCGGCAGAACTGTGATGCCTTGCTCTTTGGAAAGCAGCGCACATAAGGATAGTAGACCACTAGCTGCGAGCCACTTTGACTGTCCATGACTCCCTTGGACATCTCGAGAAAGTTGGCAGCTGTTGCGGTGAAAAAATAAAATAGAGTGCACTTCTCTAAACTGCCTCATATTCTGCCCTATCATATCTGTTTGCGAGAACAACACGAGTATTTCAAAACATTTTGTTAACAGCACGCTGTCTACATGCAAATTGTGAGGAGAAGTTTGTGGGACAACTCAACCACCTAACCTATGAGATTTAAGATTTGGTTTATTTTCCCCACGTAGGTACATTTGTAGGAAAGCGAACATTTACTAATTGGGGGGGGGGGGGGAGGATGACAGAATGAAAAATGCAATATATGTAGCTTCACTGGCTTCGCTACCCACATGGCATAAAAAGAGCAACTTGCCGTGCGGAAAGCGTTTTAGCAGTGCGAAATTGAGAATCGCGTAGCAAAGTTCAGAAAGATGATAAAACGCCGAAACTACCCTATTTACACTAGAAAGGAAAACGTAAGCAGACACTATATCTGAAAATTGAATTTCTGAGAATCTCAGGTTAACGTCGCCTGTTTCAAATTTCAGCAATTCAGAATTTTCGCGCGTTCATGCAGTCTGCCAGGGAAGAATCTGTTTTGTTGTAATTGTCGAAAATTGAGTCCTCTAACGATAGACTGTCATTAAAAATGTGAAAACAGCTAATGCCAATGTTGATTTTCATCAGCAACACTTATTACCACGAAGCACCAACATCCGTACCACTGTGCTAATCATGCTAATGGCTACTTATGAAAACACATGACCCTTCCCAGTATTTTGATGTTAGGATATTCCGAAGTGCTATGATATTTTTCGTGCAGAAGTATAAAACGAAGATATCTCAAGCATCACAGCAGACCAGGTTAATACTTATCCTACACATATCCGTCTCTCTATCACTATGTCTTGACAAAAAAAAACAAATGAGTAAACGGCTAACTATTATTTTTTTGCAAAATACTCATAACACACTTTGAAGATTTGGCACTTTTCTTATTAGAAACCGAAAGTATCTTTTCTAAATAAAGGCGGTGATTAGGGTTCGATACTCACGCAATATACAGTTGCTAACGAGCCCTGCACTGTACCCGCCGAGTATTCCCACAAATCAGTTGTACTTAACGCAAAAAGTAAACGCTAATGCGTGAAATGGCGCGTCAGCCTCTACAGCCAACTAACAAGACTGCTGATAGAGCATGCGCCTAGGCAGCTCTCATGCAAGCCAGTAACCTTTTTTTCCGAAACAAACGTATGCTCACATCGGCAACATTGTAGCTGGGCAATCGTCCTCCTAATGCTGAGTACGCCTTCAATACCACGCCTTGTGAGGACTACGCTGCGATCAAAAGCGCGTCAATGAGGCCGCAGCTGATGCAAACATTTGAAAGCATTTTCACGTAGGCATATATATGCGAACGCTATCACTTAACGTTTTCTTTCGTAGTTTCTTGTTGGCTGACAGCTGCAAAGCAACACTAATAAGGTTAGTAACGCTAAGTCGCTCGATTACATTATGGCAGTTCGTACTTCCCGAGTTAAATGCTATCAAACGTGTGTACACTCAACTCTCATTTAGTTCGCAAATGCAATGGCTTGACTCACACTTAAGGCTTAAGGTGAAATCACCAGAATGCGTTTTGGTGCAAGGTTTGCGCTCGCTATTCCATATTCTTAATCTGATATGGTCATTATACATCCCGTTACAGAAGCTAAGTCAGACGTTATTATCAACATTTCGCGCGGAATTTGAATTTAAATTTCCGTTCGGTAGAATGAGTATATTGATGAAAAATTAAGCAAATATGAGAAGAAAGAAGAAAAAAAGATAAACCAACGGAACGACCTGAATGAGGGTGACGTTGCACACATGCGCATGCCCAGTCAGTTGCACAAAGACATTAGTAGCAACTTCTGAGACACGCATCCCAACCCTCCTCGGAAGTCTGTCTATGGTGCTCGAATGCTGAACCGAAGGTTGCGGCAGCCTTATTTTCGTAGGAGGCGGAAAATGCTTGATGCCCATGAGCTGGAATTTAGCTGGATGTTAAATAACCCCGTGTGGTGGAAATATACAAAGCCCTCTAGGGCACCCCTCGTAATCGTACCGTAGTTTTCGAATGATAATTAGTAGTGGCGTGCACAATTGTTTCAGTGATAGCGTGTTGCCTCTCACGCAAAAGGCCAAGCTACCACTGCAGTGATGTTGACGGTGACGCTGTCGGTGACGCAAGTTTTCTTTTAATTCAACCGCACTGGGATTTGAATTCAATTCCCAGTGCGGAAATTGAATTCAATTGAATTCGGTTGAGTTCATTTTAATTTGTGAACTAACATTTATTCTTCCCAGTGACGTGCGAAATGACGACATTTTGTTGCAGTAAAATTCTGCCTTCTCATCAGGCATCTTAGGCTGTCGCACTCTTATAAAAAATTGGACGTCTTAGGCGCACAACTTGATAACATCCATTGCCCTCTTTTTGTGTAGTAAGCCTGCCAAGCTGCAGCGCAATGGTTCAACAACATCATTAAAACTGGTGAAGTTGAGTGACTATCAATTAAAAGGGTATAAAGCAATAAACTAAATTTTATTTAGCGGGATACCAAAAAATACTTGGAAATATACGCGTGCTGATGTAGTCACCTCTTTTATAAAGTAGGCATATTTCATGCATTTTTAAATTAACATTCGTAATGATGTATTATGGAAACATTTTGTCTGGTTATCCCTCTAAAATCAAATCAAATCGGGAAATGTTTTATGCCTAACAACTATCTATTGAGCAATAGGTTGTGAGAATCATTATTTTCCTACATGTTTTGCTGTTGGCTTAAAGGAGCCATTTTTCACTCGCTCATTTCTTCGCATAAACGAAGACTTCAAGTCACAAAACGTTCCAACGTTAGAAGTAAAAAAGTTTTGGTGAGACAAATGAGCAACTACACTTTTTTTACGTTGATCTAGCTCTTACTTCAGAAAACAGTTTTCAGAATGTTAACATAAGAAAAGGCTACGGCCTACACCGAAAAATTTTATCACGCAATGGGCTATCGGAAATCGATTATAGAGAATTCTCTTTTTGCCAAAATAATACCAAAAACGGCGAGGACTGCCTATTATAGTGATGTACGGCCAGATGGGTTACGCCTGTGCATTTTGACTTACAAAGAATTGCGAAAAAAAATGGGCATTATCTTTTATCAGTTGCGTAGTATATAAACAGTGCCCGCATCAAAGACTGATCGTCTTTTCTTTCTTTCTACCATAACTGTGCAATAGAGACTCGGACAATTCGCCAAGAGTAAGTCCATGTCTCTTCTTAGTTTGTCTCGTTTGAGTTTTATTCTTTCCGTAAGTAAATCTGTCACTTAAACTGCACATCTATAGAAACGGCATTTTTATTGCGGCAATACACTGAAAAGCCATTGAGCAACACCATTTTGACCTAAAGCAATTGCAAGAGCAATTTAAAGTGGTTTCGCAATTCTATTCTGAACCATTTTCAACCTGAAACGTTCAGGTTCAGGTTGCAGTAAAAGATTGGCTAAGAAGTTCATTTATAAAAGCTCGACCTGAAGGTTTCTACAGAAAGACGTCTCAAGCACGCGTTTTTTTTAATCACTAATACAAGGTAAGTCGGCTGCGTAACGACTGATTCTAGGAAATATGTACCAGATCTCTGCAACTTAGAATAGAAATAAAGAATAACGAATACCGTAAAACGCTCCGAAAAGTAGAAGATTGATGATTGATTGATATGTGGCAGTTAACATCCCAAACCACCACATTATTATGAGAGACGCCGTAGTGGAGGGCTCCGGAAATTTCGACCACCTGGGGTTCTTTAGCGTGCACCCAAATCTGAGCACACGGGCCTACAACAGTTCCGCCTCCATCGGGAATGCAGCCGCCACAGCCGCGATTCGATCCCGCGACCTGCGCGTCAGCAGCCGAGTACATTAGCCACTGGACCACCGCGGCGGGGCAAAAGTGCCAGATTGATTAGATTATTTTCTTTCAAGGAAATTTTCGTTGGTATTTATGCTGCGTAACAAGGCAGAAACATGATGTTTCCTAAGACACTTCACTGAACGTGCTTACTTAATCGGCTACAATCCACCATCAGTGTTGTTTTTTAATTTTTGCTGCACTTCATTGTAGACTTTCAAAGTGTTTCTTATCAACAGGTTCACCACTGGAAGTTTTGAGTACAGGTTACGTCATGCCGTCGACATACCGGGCAAGGAGCTTTTTTGTGTGTGCAGCATCATCAGCTGACCTCACTCAAGTTTCCCGCGTGAGAAATTTAATCCTACGAACGCCGGGAATCCTTATCTTGCGAAAAAGAAAAAGAGATTATTCTGTGTAACTGAGCACAAGCAAGTGTGTTCGGGCAAAGTCTTTGCAATATAGATAGAGCTCCTCCTTTTTGATATTCAACACTTTTCGATACGAGGAAAACATACATGCTTTTAAAATGTATGTGTCTTTGATTGTAGCACAGATGATATCATGGCATTGCCTAACGTTACAGTAGCAGACTAACCATGCGCATCACTATCATTCATACAAATGCACGACCCCTCGGCCTTTGTACGTCGTCTTACCGGTGGTAGCAGAGGAACGACAGCAGAAAGAAGAGGCAGCAGAGCACTTCGGCACGGCCAACTATGCTGGACACCTGCGACAGGGTGACAGATATAAATAGGCCGATTGTACATAGCCCATCTGACTGTCCAAGAATCTCATTGTCACCATCAACCCCACTAGTTTGTGTTATAAATTATCGTCATTTTGACACTTGCCCTAAAAATAAGTTTCAACCTTAAGTGTGGCTTAGCGTGAAATGTAAATATTTTGTGTATCTGGCGTACAAACTGTTTCAACTGCATGACTTCGTAATACACTCAATAGGGCTGAAAGAGCGAGGCGGGATAATAGGTTAACGTTGCTTTGCCACCTGCACACACGCGGTCGTAGATTTCATTGATTCTGACTGATCTTTTAGAACGCCACAGAGATTGACTATCAGTTATCGTATTAAAAAGTAAATTTTTTGCATAGATTCACACGAGGCTTTGCTTACTCTCAAGACATCACTGCTCTATTCATTCATAATATTACTCTGCAGATCTGGCTTACAATTGATATTTTTTATACGATAATGGAAATGCGATATCAATATATGTTGGAGAAGAACACATAAGTAATTGAGTTGATACTGAAGTGTTTTTCCAGGGACTGGACATGTCGGTTTAGGTGTATAGTAGTAATATTGATGCTTTTAGAAAAATACGCGTGGCGCTGGCTAACTCTGCCATGTTTACACGCATATATATATATATATATATATATATATATATATATATATATATATATATATATATATATATATATATATATATATATATATATATATATATACACCTGTCGACGGCAGACTGACTGCCGCCATGGCTGAAGTGTTAATGCATATAGGGCGTGTTACCTAAAGGTTTCAACTTCGATTCGTATACCGACGGCAAATTGAGTCTTCATGCACGCCTATTTCTTTACATCGTTTCTGCCATAATTGCCACACCGAAGATGAAGACTACAAGTAATGTACCTTATGCGTTCTTTCGCTTCATCGTCTGCTCGTATTGCTAGGTTTTGTCCCACACAAAAAAAAACAGACCCTTTTAATTATCTTCATTATTTCGTGATTTACAATAATTCATTTTTGAGTCATCTACGATACGGCAAATCTCATATTTATTTTCTTTAAATATGAAGGTAATATGACAAACTGGTTGGCTGTTCTCGGACACAACTTTACTGGTGCAAGATTTGATGCAAGTACCTAGAGTGCATGCGATATTCGTAACGCGAATCAGGGCGTGCTCAAACTTTTCGAGTCTTAAACGTCACAGCGAACACTCACTGCCTCGGTGTGCACTGGATGAGCAGCGAACAGCATCGAGGACAGGCACGCATGGAGCGCAGTTATCCTCATCACACGGCGTGCGACGACGGCCACCAAAACTGAGCATGCGCAGTGCAGGGCAACGTTGACCACGTGGTAGCCACGCACTTGTCGCCCATGGACGTAGTAGTTGGCCCTGCGAGAGAAGACATCAATATGCACATCAGGAGATGCCCAGCCCTTTACAAAGGCCAGAACACGCTATCGCGTGGGCGCGTTCTGGCAGTGCTTGGGAAGCCGCACACTGGATTGAAGTCAGCCATAAGCTGCCTCACATGTTATTGTTTCCGGTGTAACGCTTCACTGATATATATTCGACCAACTGTGCGGCATAAGTCGAGACATTCAATTTGGCGATTCTGCAGATGATTCTTCAATGAAGCTTTTGATTGTTTTATTGAGAAGTTGTTAAGAGGTGGGTCTGCGGCATTGATGAGGATAGATATTTCAGAAAATAAATTCGGCAGATCCCCATACCTTGGGAATCGGTGTTATACGAAGCATGTGGAGGAAGGTGACCGTGTTATAAATTTTATATAGCGACACGACATTAAGTGTACAAATATACACGCTCAGACATCTCTTGAAGAGTTGCAGATGTTTACATAACGAGTCATTTGCACTTGCGCAACGATGCCAACAGGAACATAACTATCAGCAACACCGGAAGTGATAAGCTGATGTGAAGCGCTGGTGCTCGCGAGGATGGTAGACCTGGACGCTGCTACACAAATAAACTTCAGAGCACGGTACCCAACTACAATTGATGTTAACTAAACGTCCGGCTTTATCGTAGGTGTACTTATGTAATGCATCCAAAATTGAATAGCCAGCACGGCAACAAACAGTTCACGTTCCACGAACTTCTGTTTGAAAAATAGTTCCGAGACCTCGCGTGGCTCTGTGGTAAAATGCTGGATTGCAGAGCGAAATGCGTGGGTTCAATTCCTTCTGGGGCCCTGACATTTATTCTTTTCAAGAATACACGAGGTTGCGTAATCGCCTGCGTGCGAGGACTATTACGATACACCAACGTCAGTCATTAGAGTCGCCGCCCTTCTTTGTGAGCGAAAAATCAGCATTGTCCGTGACCAAAACCTCCATGTAGATCCATATAAAGAAGTAAAAAAAGATCTGTTCAAGTGCGACCAGGCTTTCGAACCTGCTATTCCTTTCCCCATGGCTCCATGCGTTCAGCCGCTTTAGCGTGGACACCAACTTGCTAACGGCCCTAAATGTACACCTTTGAGTTTTGGTGATGCTCGATTTTAGCGGCTTTACACCACCCGCGAGATGGCGCAAAGAACTGGTTTCAGCAATCGTGGTTTCAGTAGGTATAAGCCCAGCTATTATTATTAAGGGACAGGCACAACCTCCTGGAAACTGAAACGAATGCTCAGTGAGCAGGTAATGAATAGTGTCCGCTACAAAAAAAAAAAAGACCCCATCACTCTTACGTTACAGTTCACCCTTGCTCACTTTTGATACGTATGCGAGTTGTTTTGTTTTTTTTGGTAGCATTTCACGTTGCGTAACGCAAGTGATTAGGCTCTCTTTCTCCCTTTGAGGATTACTATGAATTCAAATCAAGTCTGCCGTATTTATTGAGCGCCGTTCTTCTATTGGAAAGGTGTCATTCGATCATGCGTTATCGGCAGAGACCAAACTCCACAAAATGTAACAGTATTAACGCAATAGCGTTAGAGAGCTCGTGTCGCAGAAATTCCGCTTTTGGCGTCGGCTCCGTTGGTTGTGAACGAAAAATCGTCCGTGAGCGCGAAATCGAGAAAAAAGTAAATATAGTAGAAATTTGAGTCCCATTGAGGATCGTACCCACGCTGTTCGCGTGGCAAGCAGACCACGAAAAAACGTTGGTTTTTGTAGCTTCTTTAACGCACTTTGTTCGACAGGTGTCATGACGAAAACGAGCCCTTTTGGCGATTTGTAGGCGCCTTTGGGAGGCCATCAAACTACGCCGAAAAAAGGTTGGATAGTGCAGACATCGCCGCTGAAAACACACGGGAACTTTTAAACAGCTCTAAAAATGGACAACTATGTTCATCTAGCGGAAAACATATCATGCCTTTCCAAAGACGTTGATCAAGCAAACAGCGAACACTAGATAATGATCTGCCGCCATCTGTGAGGCATTGTGAGACTCTCTATGGCAAGCGCGCGGCGTTTATCTTGGAGGCCATGCAACTTTTGCTTTAGATCAAAAACCTGTATGTATCATTCGCATGCGCGCGCTGGTACAATTTACTGTGTGTGTGTGTGTGTGTGTGTGTGTGTGCGTGCGTGCGTGCGTGTGTGTGTGTGTGTGTGTGCGTGTGTGTGTGTGTGTGTGCGCTCGCGCGCGCGCACACACACACACACACACACACACACACACATTAATAAGTGTGCACTTAGCGGTTGAAGGGCACACAAGGGGCCGGATTTCGCTATCACGTTCAATTCCCAGAGGCGAAGCTTAAGGGTCCCCCAATGTTTCTTTGCTGTTCTCTCTATGGAGTGCCCGTTCACCCTCGAAAAGACTGCAGCAGCAAGGAATCGGCATGTTTGGATGCTTCTCTGTTCAAAAGGATGCACTTAGAAAGTGCAAGCCGTGACTCACCAAGGGCGTCACTAAAAAAACAAAAAAAACACGGTTCTCGTGGATCATGCGGGTCGGTATCGCTTTTCCATTTTTGTTTTTCTTTTAGTGTGTATCAGCTTGTGCAGCACAAACTGTTACAGGGGACATGCATATATAAGTATATAGATGCATAACCTACTAGCTCCGCCGCAGTGGTCTAGTGGCTAAGGTACTCGGCTGCAACCCGCAGGTCGCGGGTTCAAGATCCCGGCTGCGGCGGCTGCATTTCCGATGAAGGCGGAGATGTCGTAGGCCCGTGTGCTCAGATTTGGGTGCACGTTAAAGAACCCCAGGTGGTTGAAATTTCCGGAGCCCTCCACTACGGCAGTCTCTCATAATCGTATCGGTGGTTTTGGGACGTTAAACCCCACAAATCAATCACTTCATGCATAATCTACTATTCCAAACAACAAGAAGGAACGTGCAACTCTTTTGTAGAGGAAGGAGCTATTTGTGTCGTATGGCACCCATTTCAGGGCTTTCTTCTGGGTGGTTACTGAACAATCAAGCGTGCACTTTAGCTCCTTGGGCTAAACCAAGTGGCCGTACTCGCCTTCAAAACAGGGCAACGTTGCCTTCTTTTTAAACAAAGCTCCAAGCGGCACCTGCCCTTTTCAATGCTGATGCAAAGAATGCGTTATGTACACGGAGTAAAAATATAGTTTTCTGTGCTCTGAGAAGTGTTGGCGATCAGGTGGAGCTGCAGGTACACATGTAATTGAGTCGTTCCTAAACACTAGCTCACGCACGAAATTAGTCCTTTTTTTTTCTTTCTGAACAACCCCTGAATATTCCACCAGAACTGGCTGCGAAATCGCAGTGTGCACGCATATGCAGTTGCATTTGGTTTTTAATACATTTGTATTAGGTCGAATTTTTTCTCCGTGGCTCGGCCACATTACCTATAAGTCTAATATAACAATGCGCAAATATTCTCTGTCATACGCACCCGAATTATTTTCCGCCACACGTCTCGGACAATTCACATCGCGGGACACTACTACAGACTACAGTAAAAACAAAAAAAATCTCTTTGTAAAAACACTCATCCTTGTTGTTTTAGTATAAACATCAACATAAGCCTTCGCTTCCTTTTGTGTGTAATTTAGATTGATTGATTGATTGATTGATATGTGGGGTTTAACGTCCCAAAACCACCGTATTATTATGAGAGACGCCGTAGTGAAGGGCTCCAGAAATTCTGACCACCTCGGGTTCTTTAACGTGCACCCAAATCTGAACACAGGGGCCTACAGCATTTTCGCCTCCATCGAAAATGCAGCCGCCGCAGCCGGGATTCAATGCCGCGACTTGCGGTGCAGCAGCTAGACCTTAGTCACTAGACCACCGCGGCGGGGCTGTATGAAATTTTGCGTCGTTCGGTAAACAGAGACAACAGGTTCAAAGTTATCTGCGAAAGTTGATGATTTCATTAGGGCTCCTTCAAAACATGACTCTAAGGTCATTACCCTCTATGTTTCTTTTCCTTGCTCTTTACTTGCTTCTAAATGATTTTTCATTATTACTTTTTGACATAATCTCTGCTTCCAAATATCGAAGCTGAAGCGGGCTTTTCGTGTCGTGCACATACTTGAACCTTTCGTGAGATAACAGTACCCTTGGCACTTTGAAAGCCCATATTGCGCTCCACCGAGTGGTGGTTGAGGGGAAAATAGAGAGTTGGAGCACCTCCCTGGAGGGTGTAGATACGAGCACCGAGGGCATAGTTTAATCCCTGCGGGCACTTGTCATGAACGGCATCGGGGTTCGTGTCAAAGGCCTTAACCTCCCAGCGTTTCAGAGGGCGTCCTTTCCCCCCTTTCATCCTCTACACTTCTCTTTGGAGCTGCGGGATGAAATCGGATTTCCCTCGTCGCTTCTTTCCATTACATTTTTCTCATTCTTTGCTGATAACGGGACACTAGGATCCGTTCGCTGGGATTTTCTTCATTACATACTATTTTAAGAGCATGAAGAAATAAAAGGGTCTTTTACACAGGGAACAACCACACTGCCGCCCACCAAGCAAGCCTCTATGTGGTATAAAGAACGGACGATAGGAATTCCACCTAAGACTTTCCGTTGTCGATTTCACAAAAAGAACGACTGTTGCGGGACAGCGAAACTCTCAGTTCTTCTGGAAGTGAACCGTAGAGTTATATTACACCGTGTGCCCCGATAATAACTATGTGTTGCGTTAATAATTGTGAAGAATGGCCTGCTGGGCAAGAAATAAGCACTGCAGGTGAAAAAAAGAACTATATACGGGCTGAAATAGGACTTGTAAATCTCTATTATGAAATTTGTGCAAGATTCTTAAAAAAATTCTGTAATATAAAAAAAATCAGGTGAATGCGACATTTGTTGTATACATGTACAAAGACTTTTTCTCTAGCTATAGGTATCCTAAAATCGTTACATACATCTTTTCCAAGAGTAATTAGGAGGTTAAGCTAATTTACGCTAATAATTAGTGGAGTTAAGCAGTCATAATTTTGAGATTTCGAAAAAAAACGAACTCTAGTGAAACGTGCCTGAGCGCAACTTCCGTATTATTCCAAGACGTCCAAAAAGAATGATAATAATAACTGAGGTTCAACGTCCCAAAACAAAGCCACCATATGATTATGGGAAACGTCGTACTGGCAGGGTACGGGAAATTTCGACTATATGGGGTCAATTCTTTAACGCTCACTTAAATCTATGTATACGGGCCTGACACATTTCCGTCTCCATCGACAATTCAGCCGCCACGGCCAGGACCCGATCCGATGACCTTCGGGTGTGCCATAACCACTAGACCAGTGTGGAGCAGCTTTCCAAAAAGAATGATCCTCTTAGAGCAATCACGAGGAGGCATTTTTTGAGCGTAGATGTGCGGACTACGCTTGCAATTTCAGCCCTTATGGCACACATTGATTTCAAAAACGCGGAAGAAACACACATATATAATCGTTTGCTTTATCAATAACGTTATTCGGGTGATGTGAATGTCGCGCTCATTGGCACTTCGGCTTAAGTTTCACCGCTTAACTTTGTTGAATTTCATTGCCCCCAAAACTGTTAGAGGCCGCTTTTTCTATATCTCAACGCAGCGATCTGTTCTTCGCGTGAAAAACTTCAGTCTCTCCATTTCACATAACATCCTAACTACAGTATTTAAATATTTAATAAATTTAACCTTCCTGAATAGTGTTCCTAATAATATGCTAAACCATCTGAAGCTGCCTAGCTATATAAAAAATCAATTGAGAAGACAGAGTGAAAACAACTCATTTTCCTGTTTTTTTTAAGTTTTCGAGAAATTTAATATTTCACTCGCCTTACTAAGTGAGCAAAGCCGACACCGGGCCTATTTCAACCGATTCGCATAAATACACATGTTGTTTCAGTATACTCCCATGAAACAATCCTGTATTACAAATAGACATAAAAATACACACGCCACTTGAATCCAAACTATGGAAGGAAAAACTTCTGCGGAGAGCTAGGCCATGTTTGTAAGCAAAAATATATACGGATATAAAAAGAAAGGCGAAGCATGTGCTCGGAAACAGTAATGTTCATGAACGGTACCCTTAGCGACACCATTTGCTCCTTGACCGTGCTGAGTCACGCTAGTGACGCAAGCTTGACCGAATACGTAAAGCCATCTGTGACCTTAAACTGAGGAACACCACCACGCATGATCGTGCCCTGGCACGTTCCGCGTAACCTCGATTCACTGTGGTTTCTCTACAGCGGGTTGGTCTTTTTCAGTGCTTTACGCATTTATTTGTCCGCGACCCGAAGAAATATTCGAAAGTGTGCGCTTTCTGCAGTACCAAGAATGCCGACTCTTTCGCCACTGACGAGCAATGATGGTAGCAGCACGGATTCGTTCGAACCGGCCATAAGGCGACCATCAGAATATGACTTCTCACCATCTGCCGCAATAGTGTATTGCTGCGCATCATCTAAAGACATTTAGCCCAGTGTGACCAAAGCTTGTGCGCTCCATTTTACATATGTAGCACCTGCATATTGTCGTAGTACAACGCGAACAAAGCACAAGTACGCCTTGAGGCAGCGAAAGCAGCGTGTTGTCAACAGCTGAGCCGCAAGATTTTCTTCGTACTCCAGTCAAGCCAGAGGCCCACTATCTGGTGTCCGCTAAAGCCCCCCATCATCGTTTTTGTCCACATGTAGACAAGGGTCATTTGCCTCCCTCTCAAAGAGCATCGACCCGATGCGAAGTCAATAATGGAGGTTTTTTTTAAAGAAAAGTCTCACGCAATCACTCGCGGACGCAAGGCTTCATACGCACTACGTGAACGAGCTCAGAATGGTGCTGGCGACGCTTGGTACTGCACGAATTGTCGGGAACGACTTTGTAAGTGACGTCACTCAGTTGTCGCAGCACTCGGTATGGCCCAGAGTATCTTCTTAAGAGCTTTTCTGATAGTCCTCGTTTCCGTACGGGTGTCCAAATTCATAATTTGTCACCAGTTTGATAGACAACTGCTCTGCGGTGAGCATTGTAGCGGCCTGCATTGTACACTTGCTGCTGGCGGATCCGTAAACGTGCCAGTTGTCTAGCTTCTTCCGCGCGTTCCGTAAACGTGTTGGCGTCTGGGTCGATGTCGTCACTTTCGTGCGGCAGCATCGCATCTAACATAGTTCATACTTCTCGTCCATGAACGAGGCTGAACGGGGTCATGCGGGTCGTTTCTTGCTTGACCGTGTTGTACGCAAACGTTATCTATGGCAAGATTTCATTCCAATTTTTGTGTTCAATGTCTACGTACATCGAAAGCATGTCTTCAATGGTTTTGTTCAGACGCTCCGTCAGCCCGTTTGTTTGTGGGTGGTAGGCGGTGGTCTTAGATTCGTTGTTCCACTCAGCATCAGGACGTGATCCAAAAGAGCTGCCGTAAATGTGGTTCCTCTGTCTGTGATCATGACAGAGGAACGACGGAGGGTCAATCGAACGACAGAGGGATCACGACAGAGGGTCAATATAAAAAAAATGCAATAGGAGCGCTAACGACAACCGCAAAGCTCTGGCCACGAAGCTTGCAGCATGCTGCACGCGCCTGTGTTATTATCATGTGCATCGCACCACTTCGGAGTTTTGAGATTGGCCCTCGCACTCGCAGCGCTAATTGGCCTGTTCGTGTCGGCGCATGTGTCAGCCATCGCAGGTACGTGACAAGCGAGACAAGTGAACGGTATACAGAAGCCCGTCCCGCCCTCTGGTGTGAAGACACCGATAGGACAAGGCTCAATTGTTTTGTGCTTCGCTCGTTGTGTTGCAGGTCGAAGCAAAAGCAAGAAGAGTGGCGCCCCGAAGGAGCGCATATGTCATTTTTTTTATCCAGTCTTTTATTTGCTGTGTACTGTAACAGCCGCTATTCTTGTAGTAAAGGCAAGAGTGCGTAGACGCCATGTTTTAAATTAATTGCGTTGCTATTCGCCGACGCAAAATTACTCGCAAAAGTTGAACAAAAGAAGCTCAATTATATGCTGTTGTTTCGTTCAGATAATCAATAGGTAATGCTGAATATATGCTCGCAGAATAGAAGCGTTGCCATGGTACCTGTTTATTCTTTCGCGAGTAGTTTGACTTGCTTTTATAATGTATCGTTCACGGAAGGTTCTACCTAATGATAGTTCGGGCAGAGCGCCGCTGGATGGGTCAACCACGTATTCACAGAAAAAAATAGCAAAACAGAATAGAACAATGGTGTTAATCTTGTCTCAAGGTCTTATTACATGCACCTCGGACGTAAGGAAGCAACATCTCGTTCAGTGGTGAGCCTTTTTGCTCACGTAGGTAAACATCTTGAATATTAGAAAACTCCATGGCACTGCTTACTTCACACACACACACACACACACACACACACACACACACACACACACACTCACACACACACACACACACACACACACACACACACACACACACACGCACGCACGCACGCACGCACGCACACACACACACACGCGCACACACACACGCACGCACGCACGCACGCACACACACACGCACGCACGCACGCACGCACACACACACACACACACACTCACACACACAAACAAACACACACACACACACACCTATTGACGAGCACACTCCTCGAACATCGTCTAGCGAGTCTGCAACTCTGAATGCGTGTATGAATGAGGGAATGCCAAGTCGCACCTGCTTTTGAAGATGGTATATCATCAGCTAGTTCGACAGCAAGTTATAGTGTATATATGGTTTCTTGAGGGTTGCAAGGATGATTGGAAAAAGAGCCTGTCACGATGATACATGGCATCACGCCTGAAAAGGCAGTAAAGTGTACGCATCGGTTCGTCGAGAACATTGCTGAGAGGGGACCACCTCTTCTGCTCTCCTTCAGCTCGTCCCCCTCAGTTCTCGTGTTTATTGTGAAATGGCTAGAAATAACCCTCCATTCTCCACCCGCCACACGCCCGCAAGTTAACACAAATACAAAAAGAAAAGGAAAGCAATTCAAAGAGCAAGCGAGAAAGCTGGCATGATCGAGGAGCACCCTACCGGACGTTCGTGTGGGGTCCTCTGGGCGCTATACGCATCGAAGCATGTAGAATGGGTGGTGGGGGGTTGTAGTGAGGATTCACAGTTAGTTGTTTGTCAGGACAGGACATCCCGAAGGGCAGCAGCCCGCCTGCGGAAACACCGCGTACCCCTCGCCCGACCCTGTATAGATGGGAGAGTAGAAGAGCGGCACGAATCCCCCTGCCCCGCCCCCCTTTTTTTTAAAGCTGAGTGGCTGCACGGACGTTCTGTGGTCCCCTAGTTGAGTTTACCCCCCGTCCCGTCTCACTGTGAGACAAGTGCCCATTGTGCGGCGGCGTCGACCGCTTTATATACGCGTGCACCCAAGTCACGAACCCAAAGACGGCGCCGTTCTTTTCGCGCTCTGTGGTTCCTCGGCAAGTAGATTGTGTGGAAGGCGGAGTGCTCATGCGCGAACGAGAAATCTACCTTCCCGCTTCTTGTAGCTTCATGTAGCAGTTGTGAAGAAATCCAACGTATCGTATTTCACGGTATTTCACGAGCTATGGTTACTATAAAAGTAATGTGGTAGTACGTATTTCTATCAAGCAGGTCGCAGCGGTGGTACTGCGGTTACGGTGGTCGGCTGCTCACCTAAAGGTTGCGGGTTCAATTCCAGCCGCGACGGTCGCGTTTCTGTGGAAGTGAAAAGGTAGATGCTCGTGTATTGTGCGATGTCAGTGCGTATTAAAGAGGACCTGGTCGGTCTTGTCCAATCGGTCCTGAGTAGGTCGGTCATGACCAGTCTACTCAGAGACCAGATTTCGTGAGCCCTTTACTACGACGTCCCTCGTAATCACATCGCAGTTCTGAGTAGTAAAGCCGAAATAATATTATTTTATATGTTGTGTAGTGGTGATACACGATAATGATAGAGTACAACGCCATTCGAAGTGTGCAGTACTGGTACTTGTTTGATACGAAGATAGCAAATCACGAGGATTTTTTTTTCAAAATGATCGGGCATCGATTAGGCGCCGCCACGGCCACAAAGTGTATAAATTAAAACTTCAGATCTTTCGACTCCGCTGTCTAGAGAAAGAGGGAATGCAGCAAAAATGGCGACGCCAACCAGACTATGAGCAGTATGCTACCCTACAAGTGATAGGAGGTCGGAAAAGACGGAATAGTCATCAAGTAGGGTGATAGCGGATGCCCAATCTGAAGAACTCGGTGAGTACGCTATGCAAACCCGAAGAGCACGCACGACGTCTTGCCTGTGAATACGGTAGATGATATAACGTTAACGTGAGGAGCCGGTTAAGTTGCGCAATTCAGTACTTGAGATGTTTCACGTCTGCACGCATACGTAAAACGTGGCGCTTTACAGCTAATGGCTGCTATAAAGCTTTCTTGCGCTGTAAAATTAGGTAAAGCCTAAAATAGGCATGGATAATCTCTCGTAATGGGCATGAACAGGCAACACGCTCCAGCGAATAACTTCCGAGTTCTCGCGACTAGTTGCGCGCACGTCACACGTCTTCGACTGAAACCTTTACCACTGAGCAAGCTCCGACGCTTTTTTTTCTGCATTTCTGTTAACAGCTGCGAGCTTTATATATTTCTTTATATCGTAATACTCTCCGGGCCAAAGGCATTGTGGATAAGGGTCAAACATGATTTTTTACTCATACAATGTTAGCCAATAATAAAATATAAATAAATGACAAACAATAAAGAACAAAATATAAGCATTGTGTACAAACAGAACAAGTAGGTGTGTTTATAAAATGCTAGTTAGCGCATAACAAAACAAGTGATGATCAGTCAAGATGGCCACAGATCCTGGAAGGCGGTTCCAGTGTACTGATGTTCTTTGAATAAATGAATCGCTGCAGATTAATGCGAACTATAGCTTCCTAGTTTACGATCCTGCCACAGCGATGCAGACTTATTTTGACATGGCGAGTTTTTCGTGAATGAATCATCCCAAAATTATAAAATGACTCACATTCTGTAAGGCTATTTCATCACAAATAACTAAATAAGTACAATGTTCAATATAATCAATAATTCTCAATCTCTCTATAAGCTGAAAACTTTTTTTTTAGTGCAGAGCACTTCTTAGTCGCATGATGTCGCGCTCGGCATCGGCGACAGCGCCGTTCGCACTGCGCATGCTCGCATCTCGTGCGGGCTCAGGAAGGCACCCTCAAAACTATCGCTTTCCTCTCCCTCTCTCGCCTCGCAAAGCCGAAACTGGCAGAGTCTATTATAGTAAAAACAGATAAAAAAATGACGGCTTGTGCTCCACAACCGGTCACTGTAGGCACTGAGTCGCGCGTTAGAAATTAAGTCATGGATGCCTTTACTCGGCTTTCGCTGCGCCTGCATTGTCGTAAGCCTTCTGTCGCTTCTGGGGTGTTTCTACAGTTTCCGTTGCCTTTCCCGTTTGCTATTTTAGGGCTAAGGATTGCCTCCTTTTTTTAACTGACCAGTGGTGAGCAACAAGACGTCCCCACGCATATGTGGCACATACCAGCACATACCACATACATGACGATAACTTTCTGATAGACGGCGAATGTTTCTGTGACGAATACCCGTTTGTTGTGCTAAATGTTGGCGTATTCATCGTTAGGGGACCAGTGGTAATTCTGCATTGAGGTTTATCCAATTTATTTGGCACATAAATGATAGGCGGTTCAAGGCAGGCCACACAGGATAGACCAACCAAATTATTGATGCCTTTAACAGCTTGTCTGTCAATAGCTTACTCACGCTTCCAACCATTTATGGGACCAGGTGTAACGAGAGACATAACAAGATAAAATTCGGTCCTTATTTGCTTCGTTACGAATAGGATACACATATATTGCAAGGACAACAAAATAAAGTCAATTTGCCCGCTGCGTGCTTTCTTGATTCATTCTTTTTCGCGTTATTTACGGAAGCAACATAATGCAGTCTTCGAATATAGGGGCTTGAAAAGTTTGGGGCCCCAAAGCCCCTTCCGTGTGGGCGCGTTGGGTCAAGCAGCAGCGAATAGGGTCTGCAGCGCTTCGGACGCTCCCCCTATCTATGTCACTCTAGTCTTAGCCGAGAGCCGTCCCTTCAGTGGGTGCCGTCACATTTGTCTGACCCAAAACTCTCTGGGGGCAGGCTTCAGGGCTCCCGCTATATTAGAAAAATAGGGCCCCTTACCCGAAACCCCCTTTTGCCCTTTTGTGAAATCTAGCGTCCCCAACCGGGGACGCTAGATTTCACAAACGGGCAAAACCCAAGCTACGTTTGGGTTTTGCGCATGTGCACTGGCCTTGGCGCTATTTCTTTCAAAAACTTCCTATTGTGGCAGCCGCAGCGCGGCCCAAGTTATAGTTCTGCAAAAGGCATTCCTTTCGAGGGTGGCAGCTAAAACGAGGGCACATATTTCGCGCACCTCGACACGTGCGTTTCCTTTTTTCTTTCTCGTCTATTGCAACGTCCTGTCGCGAAACAAGGGCGGACATAAGACAAAAAAAAAAGAACTCTGGGAAAGTAAGGGAGCCCCCGCGCGAGTCGGGGCTCCCCATGAGCTCGCTTGTGGCAGCGAGCTATACGCGTTAATGTTCCGCCCCTACATGTTCCTCGAGCCGCCGTGGCGAGGGCTCCCTGCCGGCCACTTTTTCATGCAGCTTGTAATCGTTTGTTACGCTCCACGTGGGTGGCATCTCCGAGTGCGTGCTGGTTGTTTTGTTCCCTCTGTTTTCACCCCTGTTTCAGAAGCTTACATTGGGCTTACCACAGCGAAAGCGGTCTGAACACGAAACTTCGAAGAAAGCAACCCCACCTCGCACATTAATAATGCCTCTCTGTCACCAACTTCGCAGAAAACTAGGCAATGTGGAAGCTTGCCATTCTCAAAAATGCCGGGTGAGTCAGAAGTATACAACTACCGAGTTTGTACAAGTTGGTCACGAAGCGATGTCGGCGATTAATATTTATCAGCTTGCGAGATCCTGAGGTATATACAAATAGACTAAAAATACTGAATAAAAGGTTGAGCAACGCACATTTTAAAGTCCCTTGCGTGTCAAGGTATTAGAAAAGCTGACTGTACACATTGTTTTTCCCTCTCGTTTAGAGCTCGAACAAAGACCTGGCTTGAAGATAGCCCGTATGTATATGTTGTAGGGAAGCAAGATCGGCCCTGCTGCTCGCGCGAGCTCGGCTAGTAGAAACAAGCTGAGAACGAACAACTAAAAATGTCAATACTTTTGTCGCTAAACTAGCTTTTCAGATCAGTTTTAGTTTCAGTTTAGTATCCTACCACCCGGTTCTTGGAATATACCCCTTTGTGGGTGAGCGCCATCCAGGTCATCATCATCATCATTTTCATCATCAAGAACAGTGGGCTTGCAGCAAGGGTGCTTTCTCTTGTTTGTCTTTCTTTGCAATTTACCGTTTCTTTAGGTCAGCCCAAAAACGAAACTCTCGACACCCGATATGCGAATACATTCATTATTATTTGATCAACTACTTCTGACAACATCAATACTCCTAACATTACTGAATGCACTTATCACGGCTACATATAAGACCCTCTCAGCGAATGCGTGTGTTGTGTGCGTCGTCGTAGTTATTTCACCGGGCTTTTAGTGTTGTATGAGTCATGGTATAAATATAAACACAAAACAATGTTTGATGCCGTGGCACATGAACACTTCAGTGGTGTATATGAGTCACAGATATGACGTTGACAAAGTTAACGCCAATGAAAGTGAAAAAAAAAATGGCGAATATCCACGGAGTGAATGATGAAGAGTGGGCCGAAGAATTTGTCCGTCCATTCGTTCTTGCTTCCGTCCGTCCACGCGTCCGTCAGTGTGACCGTCTATGCGTCCATCAGCCCGTCCGTGCGTGCGTCTGTTCGTGCGTCCGTCCCTGCGTTCGTCCATGCAGCCGCCCCTGCGTCCGTTCATGCGTCCATCTATGCATCTGTCTATGTGTCCGTTCGTCCATCTATTCAACACTCCAAGTACCACCACCATCATATATTCCCCATATAGAAGCACCGCCATCCAGCAGGCATTCCAAGGACTAAACTAGAGGTGGCACACGCACACTTTCTTACGGCTTGCGCTTCGGGCCCACTTCCCACCTTTAACCACCTCGAGTTCAAGGTATATACTAGCTCACTGTATTCATGGCACTGCGGCCGAACGCTCGCTAAACCTTTCGAAAACCAAGGAGGTTACGCCCAGCGAGTATGACGTAGCAAACTTTTTCAGTCAGATAGTGCTCAATGTACATTCCAATGGCTGCTAATGGGAAATGAGAGGCGGAGAATTCGGCTTTTACTTTCTTACGGCTTGCGCTTCGTATCTACTTCCCATTTTTAACCACGTCGAGTTCATTCATGGTATATACAAGTTCATTGTATTCATGGCACTGCGGCTCAACGCTTGCTAAACCTTTCTAAAGCAAAGGAGGTTACACCCAGCGAGTATAACGTAGCAACCCTTTCTTGTAAGATAATGCTCAATGTACATGCCAATGGCTGCTAATGGTGATCGCAGCCTGCCGTTAACTAAAATCCGAATGCTCCTGTCTCTCATTCCCCATTAGCAGCTATTGACATATACATTGAGCACTATTTTTTATTGTTCAAGAACGCACAGAAGAAGTCTCTCACCGGCACCACCCTGGAGGTCAAAATGTTATACTTGTTACATACTACGAGGGATGAACGGGTGCCGCTGTAAGGAGCTTCGCCCCTAAAATAACTATCGCAGAAATTTGCGCATCCGGAAACCGCACCTATATGATCTCACGGATCATCATGATAAGCGCCCGGCATTCTGCCAACTAAGCTACCAAACGCCCTTTTTATTGTTTTCGTTACTGTCTAAGCTATCGAGGCACATGCACAACACTCCACAAACACGCCTTCTGTAGCTTGCATATTTTTTTAGCGAATGGGGCTCTGTATTGGCTGCAGCAAGACGCCATGGGTTTCTGCCACCGTCAATGAGCGGTAAAGTGAAGTAATGCGCCTTGACATTTATTAGCGGCTATAGGGAACGATGTCGGTGGCTGACGCAGTTGAAGCTTGGTCTGGCTAAAGTATATGTGGTCATAGTTAAAGCATCTCGATCACAGCTAGGCACACCCGGGGCATCGCCGCCTGGGAGTTGCCTATCTCTGTTTACAATTACAGGTGCTGCAGCTTCCGGTTCTGTGTGCCGCATATACCCCCGCAGTATTGGGGAGGAACAGAAGCCCTAACGAGGAGACAGTTCAATTTCAAAATTTTCCTCCCTGTGTCCGGTCATATATTTCAAATACTCTTTCTATCAAGCTAGATATAACATCATAAGAGCTAGTCCTTCGCAATGAGCTCCATCCTTTTACCTGAAAGCAGAGAAAGTGATTTTTTTTACTGTAGTAAAAATTAAAACACAATATTCATGCTTCGGCGTTAGAGAGTAATAAGTTAGGTGAACGTAAGTTTCTTGGGTAGCAGTACGTGCTGCTGCTATTACTACGTTGAAACTGACCGAAAAGGCGAAACGCAGTTACGTTCTTTGCATTTCGATTCATGCTAGCGTGTGACCGTTTGTCCTAGTGTTGCAGTTTCCAGGTGCGCGAACGGTGTATCTCCGCCGCCGACTTCTCTCACGGTGATAGCACCGATGCATCAAATTGCTGCAAGCGCTGCGCAAAGGCGATGATGTCGACGGGCCAATGTCAAGCCTTGGTGGACCGAGGCAGAGGCCACCGGTACGCAATATTATACTGTGCCCGTTCGCGGCTCAAGCTGTGAACGTCGGCCTTCTGCGTCGCTGAAGCGCAGTGTGGTGTATGCATGAGCATTGGCGCCGGTTACCCCTTTACACGGGAACGCAAATCGTGCCGGTGGTCTCCGTAAATGACGACGCTTTGGAGAAGAGAATATCGAGCGCCAGCGTTTATTATGCGCTTGTTGTTTCCATTTTATAGCACAGGATTGTCAATACGCTGCGCGCTGGTATATGTTAACTACTTGCGCTATACCACAATGGTTAAATCTTACTCTAGTTAAATGAGCCAGCATTTGTAGTTCCGCATTGTTTGACTAGTTTGCCAAGTATTTTTTTGTGTGTGAGAAATAAATCCTATTGCGCGAGGTTTCACCGCGACCGGTGTATCTCAGAGTATCATCAGCCAAGACAAAGGTAAGCAGATCAGAGGGGGTAAATTCCGAACCCCTCAGACTTTTCAAGTTCGCATGTCGATATATACATAGGCGTGTTATATACCGTGGTGGTTATGGAAAAGGCGTGACTTCACGTTATTTTCTAGCATACCATATATATATATATATATAATATATATATATATATATATATATATATATATATATATATATTCAGCGTTATTCAACGTAAGCAGTTCACCGAGACGTTGAGTCCGAGAACCGACGGCTTGTGCTTTTATACAGGAGCCAAGAGCAGGAGAGCTAAACTAAGGCACGTCGTCTTCTTCAGTCCCCCTTTTCACGAGGCTGTTGGCGCGCACATCTTCTTCGTTGGTTGTTTCGGGCGCGGCATTTGCCTCCCCTTAAAACAGCATCGCCCCGATGCTGTAGCTGAGCCAGTGATTCGCGCATAAAGTCACTTTGTAGAAGCGACGGTGCCTCGCAGAATCACTCGCTGATGTGTGGCTTAATGCGCACTACGTGCACAAGTTCAGGTCGGTGCTGGCGACGCCTTGTACAGTTTGGGCTATCCGGGACGACTTCATAGGTAACGTCACTTAGTCGTCACAGCACTCGATAAGGGCCGAAGTACCTTCTGAGCAACTTTTCGCATAAACCCCGTCTTCGTACAGGCGTCTACACCCATACCCTGTCCCCGGCTTCGTACGTTACAGGTGTATGACGTAGGTTATAGCGGCCTGCGTCGTACTCTTGCTGTTGGTATATTCGCAGACGTGCAAGCTGCCTGGCTTCCTCTGCGCATTGAGTAAACGCATCAGCACTCGTTTTGTTGTCATCGCATTCGTGTGGCAGCATCGCGTCCAACATCGTTCTTACTTCTCGTCCGTGAACAAGTCGGAATGGTGTCATCCGTGTGGTTTCTTGTTTCGCAGTATTGTATGCGAACGTTATGTAAGGGAGAATGTCGTCCCAGTTTTTGTGTTCGACGTCCACATACATCGAAAGCATGTCTTCCAGAGTTTTGTTGAGTCGCTCGACAAACCCGTTGGTTTGTGGATGGTAAGCTGTCGACTTGGGATGAATAGCACCGCTGAGCACCAACAAATGATCTAAAAGCGCGGCCGTGAATCTTCCGTTTCCGCGATCTGTTATAACGATTGATGGCGCACCGTGGCTCAGCACAATGTTCTCTATGAAGAACCGTGCTACCTCCTCTGCTGTGCCTCTCTGGATGGCTTTTGTCTCGGCGTAGCGAGTAAGGTAGTCGGTCACCACTATAACCCAGCGGTTACCAACACTAGAGTTGGGAAGTGGGCCCAAAAGATCCATTCCGATCTGGTCAAATGGCGTTGTTGGGATCTGGACAGGGTGTAGCAAACCGGCTCGTTTCGTTGGAGGTGACTTGCGCCGCTGGCAATCGAGGCAGGTCCGAACATGATGCTTCACGGCAGCGGTGAGTCTAGGCCAGTAATACCTCCCTCGAACTCCGCTCAGAGTGCGCGTGTAGCCTAAATAGTCCAGATGCTACCTCGTTGTGGCACGCTTGCAACACCTCAGAACGAAGAGTGGTAGGGAGGACAAGTAGGTAGTTGGACCCGTCTGACGAGAAGTTCATTTTGTAAAGGACATTGCTTCGCAGACAGAACGACAATAGTCCTCTTGTAAAGGCTTTGGGCGCATGCTGGCTTCGTCCTTCTAAATAATTATTCAAGCCAAGTAGCTCAGGATTGCCATGCTGGTGATCTGCGATGGTTGACGTGTCGAGGATTCCGAGGAACGCTGTCTCTTCATCAAAAGCAGCAGCCGACTCTATTGGTGATCGAGATAGGCAGTCGGCGTCCGTGTGTCGTTTTCCCGACTTATACACCATCTTTATATCAAAATCCTGTAGCCTAAGGCTCCAGCGTGGATATCACCCGGAAGGATCTTTCAGACTTGTTGTCCAACACAACGAATGGTGGTCACTGATAACCTTGAATGGGCGGCCGTACAAGTATGGGCGAAATTTATTAACTGCCCACACCACGGCCAGGCATTTCTTTTCAGTGATATTATATATATATATATATATATATATATATATATATATATATATAATGACAAACTCACGCACAAATGGCATACATTGTAGTAGAGCTCCGGGAAGAAATTTCTGGTGATAGCCCTGTCGCGTACGTTTTCTGCGACGATAACTCGTCGCGATTTCACTAGACGAATTTTGCAATACACTACAGAATCTTTCACTCACCTCCCAGATTTTCCGTGGTTCTATTGGCCACACAGGTAAGCTGATACGAAAAAAAATAAGATGTGCATCTCACACTCTTTCGGGCTTTCACAGAAGCCTTTACCCGCAAGAATAGAAAACGTTCCGCTACGCCACCGGGCTAGCGTGACCGACCGGCATGCCGCGGGTCATTAGGAGCGCAAATGGCGTTTCAGCACTATTCTTGCGGGGTGTTTTTTTTTCTTTTTAGCATTTGCTCTCAGTCTCTGCTAAATATGGAAACTGGCATACCGAACAATTCAGAAAGGTTAGGCACCCCATCGAACGCCAGCCGACGGACGCGCGGATAAACGAACGAAACAGGACCCCTATTTGCATTTAATGTATGCTGACCGAAGCACCAAAGCCTACAGTGAATTACCAACACAGTCTTGCAACGGCGAGGTTAAATTTCGGGGTAAGTCAAAGGCTATAGAAAAGAGAATTTTCTTAGAAGCTCAAAAACAAAAAAACTGAATTACAGCAAAATTCGAAAAGCGCTTTTGACAAGCGGGAATGTGAACATTTCATCCGAAGAACACAGGATGTATTGTAAAACTGTGTGCTAAACGCAGCTGATTGGAATGATTTCTGAGCGAGAACTACTGGCCGAACAGTGGGTATTCGTACTCTTGGTGCCGTCCATGGGCTCCTCTGTGTGCTCATATAATAATAATAATAATAATAATAATAATAATAATAATAATAATAATAATAATAATAATAATAATAATAATAATAATAATAATAATAATAATAATAATAATGTAAAACTTGTGCCACTACGTCAAGTAGGTCGATACTAACTATTGTATAAGCTTTCAAAATGAACAGTACAACAGCACTACGACTCTACCAACTAAGGTTGCATGGCAGGCCTATTGGTTATCTATGAAGTATCTAATATATAACGCATCTAGTACACATCTCTGTACCATCCGGGCTGCGATACACATCAGATACAATTCTATCACTACCATGCAACCTGGTAGCGATACTAGCTAAGGTACTCAGCTGCTGCCCCACAGGCCGCGAGATCGAATCCCGGCTGTGGCGGCTGCGTTTACGGTGGAGGCGAGAACGCTGTAGAACCGTGTGCTCAGATTTGGCCGCACGGTAAAGAACCCCAGGAGGTCTAAATTTCCGGAGCCCTTCAATATGGCGCCTCTTATATTCACATGGTGGTCTTGTACCGTTAAACTCCCCAATATCGATCATCAATCGCATCTTTAACGCATTAGGAGTTAGAAGTAAGTCCTTATGTAACAACTTGCTGTACTGATGATACTTCTTTCACGCTGTCTCAATAACTGCTTGCAGGAGTACATCACGTATATGTAACTTACCACCTCCAGAAGATCCAAAATATTGATGGGAGCCGACCGATGGAAACAACGTAGTGGAATAATCATAAGATGAACAGGTGAAATACCTCAAACTGGCTGTCCGACGTTTTGATAGGACGACCTATCGCGCCTTTGAAAAAGATAGGTCCTTTTATCGAAACGTCGGCCAGCCAGTCTGAGGCTCTTCACCTGTTAATCTTATGATTATCCCATCACCTCCAGAAGAGAGTTTTAGGCGAAGCTTTTCCACGCAGTTCAACTGGAATTCACATCAGTGGACGAATCGTACCTTTATGTCTGCCCGTTCTCAATGTCCTCCTTCTGGACTATTTCTGTATCCCAGATACAAAAAGTATTAGCATCTATAGTTTACCATTCAAAATTCACAATATGTTAATGAGGCAAGCCTGTGTGGCTGGTTACGGAAATCATTAACGTGCATTTCTACTGCGCACAGAGCACGGTCCTCAAGCATTTCCCCAATATAGGCCCGCAATTTTCGGGGCCAGCAGCCGGGATGCGCAAGCGCCTTCCACCACGGCAAAATAGTCAACTAGGAATAATTTCGGGTGCTGTCTGAGAATTCACTTTCGGGGGGTGTAAGGACGTCCTGGCGAGGATGTAGAAATACCTGTACTCAATCATTTTAGAATACAGCTTGCGCATCTAATTCTACAGAGAAGCGCGTTACATTTACCTACTTCTAAGCACGCATACTCCTCACCTGAAAGTGAGCACTGTGAGGGGCCGGTACGATTTGTGGCTTCGAGGATCGGCCATTGGTCGGCCCCAGAAATCGTTTATCCAAAGCGACGACGACGATGACGACGAAGATGCTGCATGCCGTCTACTCTCGCCGGTGACGTCGGGGTTGCCAACGACGGCCACCATGTCGTCGTGCACGAAATCGCCATCCAGCGAGTTCACGTAACACAGCACCGCCACAACACCGGCACACAACGCGGGCATCCACACAGCTAAAGGCCTGCGTGCCATGCCGACACACACTGGTTCATTGGCGGCACCAACTGCCCCGTCGCGTCTTTTTTGTGACTGTTGTTGCGTGAGGCGCGGACGTCTTTGGCAGTTGAATGATGATTGCCGCTGCTGGCGGTTGTCGTCCTCAACTGGTACCACACTCAGACTGGCCGCACGTAGTCTCGTAGAATATATAAAGTAAGAACGCATCCTCGTGATTACAGAAGCACATAGGGCGCCCAGCGACCCAGTCAGCGCACGCAGAGTGTCCGCAGTGCTCGTTGTTTTACTGCGACAACGTTTGTGCCATGTGTACGGTCGGCCGCATTTCCGATTGCCGTCAGAGTGATCCGAAAGCGCCGTCGCGGTGGATGCACTTGCAGATGACTCTAGGTAGGCGTGAAGCAGGGACGATTGCGCACCTCCGCTCAACCAGCCCCCTACAGCCATCCTCGGGATCCACACAACCAACGCCACACAACACAATCAAAACAGGCACGCTGTCGTCGCACTACTAATTCAAACAATACACTTGGACGGCGCTAGAGCAGTCGATGAACTACAGAGGCGCGCACACAAACAAAGCGAAAGCGTGGTGGGAAGATTCGTCACTTTTCGAAACACGTGGCAGCATCGGACGGCTTACTCCTGGCCGGCGGAGAGACTCGATGCGTATGTCCACTCACAATGGTCGTCTTGTGCGACACTCTCACAGTGACGCAGCGTGGTAATCCTCGGTAAATTCGTTCCAGAGACGCGATTGTCGGTCGGTACAGCAAATGAATGGTGGTAGACACCTTCGGTCCGTTTCCGTTTGGGGATGCGAACGCCTGACGACACATGCTTATCACAACAAGGGAACGAAGTGCACCGTGAGTAAAAGTTTAGAAGAGACTAAAAGAAAATCAAACAAAACGTAAACCTACTTGAATACTACTGGTACATCCTTTGGAACGCATGTCCCCGTGGACCCCTAAATGTTAGTTGAGCCGCACTGAAAGATACGCGACATTTTCGGTGCTCGCACCTGCACGCGAGCTCATCTGAAGCTACATCTTCCCTTTTCAGAAAAGTATGCACAACACCAAATCCATTCTCCTTATCCACCGACGGGACTGCGCATTGCAAAATTTTTATGCGGCGATCCCAGGCGCAGGCTTGGATTAAAATGAAGGATTCACAGTAAGCTGAGAGCACACGGCGCAACGAAACGCGAATTAGATTCACGCGAGCGCGATTGCAGAGCCGCGCGAGACCACCCTCGCTCAGAGCGTCCGGCGCACAAGGCACCCAGCAGAAAGGACTCACACGAACTGGACGTCCCTGCGAAACGGGAGACCCCTGGCGTGGATCCGCGCATGCTCAATGGAGGAGTGGTGCCGGCCCGTTCGATGCGTTCATTGGGCACTGCTGCCATCTACCGGTTGTGGGTTGGGGGTGCCGTAAAAACTCATCTTTTCGGAGCTCGGATTTGAGCCGCTGTTGTAAAGACCTCGTTCGAAGTAGGGCTGTGCCAATATTCGAGACTTCGAGAGTTGAACAGTTCGTGGTATATCCGATTTGGAAAGCACATTTATTATGCGATATACTCTAGACTTCATGACAAATAATGAAATCTGTACAGTATGCTTCATATGTGTGATAAATTGTGCCATCTTTGGTGCCCTAATATGCAAATTACTTTCCCTTGCCACCCCCCCCACTCGCTCTCTCTCCATCCCACGCAATGACGCTTCTGCAACTGTAGAACTTCCAACTGGCGTGGCCACAGCATCGCGTCCAGCATGTCAACGAGTAATAGAGTGTCTAGTTATACTAAAGAAAATAATCGAAATGAAGAGTCATTTGAAAACTTGATAGAAATGTCTGAAAATAACGAAACCCAGCGTTATTGCGGGTTATTATGTGTTAAAGCACCTGTAGTGAACAATGTGCTGCTCAGTTGTCATTGCTTCTCCCATTTGACAGAACATGCATAGAAGGTGGAATCGTGATTAGCGGATAAGTAGATCAGCCAGAAGTAGTGCGGATAGCTGATTTCATTGGCTGTGAGAATGGCACTTTTTTTTAGAAAATTGCCAAGCATCTATCCATCTTTCGTTACATCATTAAATCAACAGCATATGTGGTAGAAGTAATGTAGTGCAATCAATAGATGGATCAATAAAAGTTTATGGAATACCGGCAAGGCCTAACGCCATGTGGAGTTAGGTCTCCTTGCCTCCTTCGGGCAAACACGAATGCCTTGCCTCAACTTCCCGTCGCGGGCTTGCTGGAGTGCTAACTTATACATGGATGTGAGCTATCCAGAATGGCTGCCCAATTCGACAACAAGGTCGGGTAAATCATTTCGTGTACAAAAAACATGGATGTGAGCGGTCCAGCATGGCTGACCAACTTGACGACAGGGTCCTGTAAATTAATTACTCTAGAAAAAACTTATTTATTGATGTCCGGTTGACGAAAAATCAATATTTTAGCGAAATTCAGTTATTCTATTTGTTGCTGACTTTGTAGAAACTACATTAACAAGATTACACTAATTAAGGTATTAGCTTGATACAATGCCTTTATTAAAGTGAGTAATTTGAGAAGAATGACTGATTACGTTCTCAGTTACTTCTTACTACAATGTAGCGTGCCCGCTATTTCTTTTTTAGGCATAAGCAAATTGGTGAAAAAGGAAACAAAATAAAAGACGACTTATGGGATGGCGCAGCGTCAAGTTTGGAAAGTTGAACAAAGATTTCGGGAATTTCCTAGCATAAGCACTTTGAATGAATAATAGATGAATACATGAACAGGTGATCAACTTTGCGCACAACACTTTAGATAAATTGTGATGATTTTCAAGGGTAATGTTAACGTAACACCATTTCTTTAGCCGAAATACATCTCTAACATAACCTAATTACTCTTAAAGAGTAATACTGCCATCTCTCTACTGTACTAGGGGAAGGCGCAGAACCTGCACAGCCAGGGGTGCCGCGAAAGCTCGCTGAATATGCATGAATTACGGCACGCTCGCCAGGCCGGCTCTGTAGCGGTGTTTGCGTTCGAGAAGTATCTGCGAGGGCTCCAGAAAGTGCCAGCCTCCTGTAGCTAGGGCACCGGTAGAGTTGTATTTCGCTCGCTGTATTCGCGCAAATCGACACGCTGGACGTTCATATCAGATGCAGGGTTGTCCTTGGATGGAATTGAAAAGACGCCAGAACTCGATCTGAATGTATACGCAAAGTAGCAATATCAGTTAACATCATCGTCGAATTTGTACCCAGATCGAACAGCAGCGCTATTGTGAACACAGTCCTTATTACTGAAGGGAAAATAATCTATTTCGAATAAGAAAGACAAGGGATTTAAAAGCAGCCAGGAATTAGCCATGGCGCCAACAGAAAATTTTATGGGCCAAACGGGTCAAAAAGTAGCCAAGTTGGCGCAAAGTAGACACCAACGGCATCCCTGATCCGATGTAACCAGCCTTGCGGAATGAAAACAAGATACGTCTATACAAAGTAAGTGTTATGAAAATACCAAACAAATAAAAACGAGAGCGACAAAAAAGCCGATATAAATAAGGGCATTCAATGTTATTGATTGATTGATTGAATGATTGATTGATTGCTTATGTGGAGTTCAACGTCCCAAAACCACCATACGATTATGAGAGACGCCGTAGTGAAGGGCGCTCGAAATTTAGACCACCTGCTGTTCTTTAACGTACACCCAAATCTGAGCACACGAGCCTACAACATTTCCGCCTCCAAGGCATTCATATATAGGTAAAGAAGTATATACCAAATATATTGCTATTTGATATTATGGAACAGACGCAGCTTATGTTTCTGCTTCACGTAACTCTTACATTCAACACAGCACTTCTATAAACCTTTTTCATAATTTACAAGTGCACTAAACTTCACTGCATGTTTACACAAGTAATGGTGGCACCTGCTATGCTTTAAGCGAAGACGCGTTCCTAGTTGACCATGCTGAACATTTTGAACATGTTGTTTATTATGAGTGTTTGAATCAAGAGAGGCAACTCAACATTGTCTACGTCATTGCGTAAGTAAACCGCGCTCGATCAGGATATTTTCACTAAATGACAAACCGCCTTTAGTTGTTGAAACAGCATAGCAGAAAAGCTAACTTTACACTTTCGAAGAGGGGCTATAGGTGTACTTAAAACAGCAAATTACTTTGTGGGTTTATATCCACCCTTCAAAATTTTGTCACCTTTTTATGTTATGCCTAATGGCTTTTTGTTGTTCTACTAGAACATGAGTTTTGCTGTAACATTACAGATAAGGCTAATGAACCTAATTTATATTAGTTATCTTTGACGGAAGGTTCCCCGAATATTTGAAGCTGTAAAAACTTCCTGTATGTTTACTTTGTATAGTGGTTTGTACTAACACACGAAATACGCTCTATTTGATTTCAATAGCACAAGCTTCTGAAAGTAAACAAAAAAATCAAAGTGAAAGCCGGAAAAGCGAATACTAGTTTTAATAGTCTCCAACAAGCAGTAGGGGGAGATTGATATTCATTGAAGGTAGTGAACATGAAGACATGTTCGTTTCATTCGCGTTCTGCAAACCTTCGTAACGGCCTGAGATAAATGGGGCGAGAGGCATCAGCTCCGAGAAGCTGGCTATTTAGCTCGAAGCTGTATGAGCTGTTTATAAAGTGATATGGCGGAAACATAGAAATGCAAAGCAATGAACGTGCTGCAACGTTTTTTTCGAAGACACAAAGATTGTGACCCCTACTGAGCAAACTAAGTTGAAAGTGAGTGGCTAATTGAGAACTTTTGGGCTCACCGATGTAGGACTTCGACTATGTGGATATGTTATTGTGTTTTGTTAATTTTTTTCGTAACAATGAATTGTAAAGGATTGCCAATATTTTGTGACAAATCCTCAAATTTTATATCAATAGAGAAGAGGGGAAATAATCAATGCACACTAAGGAAAGTAAAATCGAATAGGAGAGAAATAAACGAATAGTGAATGAAAGAAACGAAAAATAATCCCAACAGGAAAGATTGAGCTTGCGATACAAAGAGCAAACACAAAAGAAAATTGAACGTTAGAGTATGACAATTATGTTCCAATTTAGAGGGACAACAAACACAAAATGGAGAAAAAATAACAGTCAATAAGCCTTACATGTATGAGATGCTTTCAATATTTTATGTGGCTTTGTTTACATTTACCGGTGAAGTGCAGGCAAATGCACTAAGTGAAATTTCTCGATTAACGTCCTTCATTACGCAACTCAGTGACTTAGGAATAAACAATAATAACGCCAATTGTAATGAAGAGAGAAGCGCAAATTAAAAAAAATGGTCAGAGAAATTCAGCTGCGTGACGAGACCGAAAGAGCACCAAAAGAATGAAGAGAAGTAAAAATAATATTCTAAGTCTGTCAAGTGGGCAAATAGCAGGACTATAGCAGAGAACTTTATTAAAAATTTGTGACCTATAAAAAATATACACAGTGACCAGAATTATAGGACATGACTTTGTGAAAACAAATAAAAAAATACTATAATAGATAGTTAAAAAGTTTGTTTAACAGTGTCTCTTTATCACGAGGAAAGGAACTGTCAATGAGCACGCAAAATATCGGCATCTTCAAATGAAAGTGTAGACTCTGTTTTCTCCAAAGTAAAACAAAAATATTATTATGGCGCACATTCATGTCGAGAAGATAGCGTAATATAATTCTAGAGCATTCTAATTATAGGCGCAATCTCATTATAAGAAGACATCGCATCGCTTTCACACGAAAATTGAAACAAATATTGAGTAAAAACGAGACTTTACTGATGATTCCACCAACGAAGTTATATGAAGCAGCTGCTGCGACTCTTCACTGAGAAACAATTCTGATGGCGGCAAATGTTCCGCATGTTCATTTGCACACACCAAGGTCACCCAACAAGAATATTATTGAAATTGATCCGGGGTTCATTACAGTAATCTTTAGGTAATCTTAGGTCAGTGGTAAACAAGCACAGAGAATGAGCATTGTTCAGGAATAACCTAAACAGAAGTTTCTTCTTAACATATTGCAGTGTATGAATACATAAATTTATGTCTGGTAATTAAAAATGTCTGCAGTTAATATAGCAAGCGATGAATAAACTAATAATAGGACGTAGCACTGACTTAGATAGTGAGAATTTAAACAGGAGTGTGATCCTGAGAGCAAAGTATAAACAGCCACTATAGCAGTAACAGTACTAAATATCGTTGGTGCTTCTCCATTGGAGCTTTTCAAGAGCTTTTCAAGAGCTTTAAATGTCTGCCTTAGGTTTTTCAGTGGCTTAACTAGTCGGTAGCTTGAGGCCGAGCTCAATGAAATCTTATGTTTGCTTAAAAACAAGGATAAATTCTTTGGTCTCGCTTTCTTTGTTATAATAATGAGAACTTACAGACAAGTTTACTTGGTAGCGCAAGCTCAGCGCAATCGAAGATGATGAATGGTTTTTGTTCATGCTCTAATTTTTGTAATTTTTTTGAGAACACGCCCAAATTGCAGCGCATGCTCATAATCGTGTCTATACTAACGCCTGTCGCAGTCTGAAGCCACCAGAGTAGGCAACCTCTGAGTGAAAAAAAAATGCATGACACAAACGAAATCACGTGTTCCGTTGTGTTTGTTTTGATTCAAGTTACGACAGACCAAGCAATCCACTTTTCTTTCATAAGAAACGTTCGGCCGTCTGCCCACACTAATGAAACTTTTTTTACGAACTACGCAAGAAAAAGGAAAGACGTACACCACTAAGGCACGCGTTATTACAACACGTCTGCTCGTAATATATAGCGCAAGATATTCGTCTCTCCATAATATCTCCTCAAAGATTCATTTATTGCTTTCTTTATTTTTCACAGGAAAGACCGGGGACATGCACGAAAAAAGACTGGCTCGATTCAAATCGAGAAACGAGATCAAATTACGGGGACTGCAAAATAACAGAATGAAAAGTAGTATGAAAAGCAGGATGATATCTACAGTCCTGCTCCGTTCATAGAGCACCGAAAAGGAAGCAATTTGCCTCGGGCTTGAAGTGAGCGAACACGTCGGATTTTTCGTTTCCCTCGATTAATATCACGAAAAAAAATCAAAAAGAGGCATTGTACACTTTTACCGAAACCTTGTATTAGCGCTTACTTTGGCTTTTCTTTCGAAAAGTGTTTATCAGAGAGGGAACTCGAGTAAATGCGTCACAGAGGGCTGGTATCACGTGAATTCGGCATAATTGGTTATGCCTTGGGAACGCTTGATTGCTATTTCGTCTTTATTACTATTTTTTATTGAACGAAGGAGAAGCGTTGCCCTCGACGAGTGATGGAGCCCTGATGTTGGGTTGTGACCCACCACATGCTAAAGGTACTGTTACGTTCATCGCATCTACTCGAGTCAAGCGAAGCGTCAAGTCGAGCGGAAACCAAGGAAAGACAGCCTTGACTGAGTTACGAACGCGCGCTCCGTCACTTATATATACACATCGCCCACGTTCGAGGGCACCCCGCCGCGGTGGTCTAGTGGCCAAGGTACTCGGCGGCTGACCCACAGGTCATGGGATCAAATCCCGGCGGCGGTGGCTGCATTTCCGCTGGAGGCGGAAGTGTTGTAGCCCGTGTACTCAGATCCGGGTGCACGTTAAAAACGCGAGGCGATCAAAATTTCTGGAGCCCTCCACTACGGCGTCTCTCATAATCATATAGTGGTTTTGGGACGTTAAACCCCCCATATCAATCAATCACGTTCGAGGAAGAAGAGTACGGTGGGAGAGGTCAGTACACCTACTGCGCATGCCCAGCTAGTTCAACGCCAGGTGGTGTCTTATCCTTTAATGGCTTCTGGCGGGTGTCCTCTTGGGCTGGCTAGAGACTTGAACATGCGCTGTGGGGGTGTGGATGGCGCTGCTGACGCCAGATCAACGACATGAATTTACTGAAAAATGCGCCGCATTTAAAATTAACATTTCCATTGTGAGCTTATGAGGGCGTATTTCCGTGAATAGCAGCGTCCAAATATGATGTGGTTCTGTGACTCCCACATAGGTTGCTGAAGATTGGCTAGAAAACACCCAATGTAGTAACAGGACATGAATTTCTGGGCGGGCATAGCCCCAATGTAAAGGCTTCATCGAACCTGATTTGGCAGCGTTATGTCTGTGTCTTCGCTCAAAGAAATGCTCTAATGTTTCCAGGCTACTATGCCATGTCTTTCTACGGCATCGTGGCATTGCAGCTTTTGAACACAACCTGTGTGCTCCTGGCTACATATTCTGTGAGCACGCAATTTTACATTGAACGTTCGAGTTTCTGTTGAGTGAACGTTTTGCTGTTGTTAGAATAAATGCTGTATTTGTACCATATCACAAAACACGACCTATGTTACTTTTCCCATACTGAGGAACGTGATTGTATCCCGTTTTCTCTCAAAAGAAAGATTCTCACATATCTTCAAACGCGCTACCCAAATACGCCATGTTGTAAATAATAATACCGTAACAACTTTGAGAATAGAATGAATACAAAAAAAATGATTGTGTATACTCTTCTATATATACGGCTAACTTATCGCACATGCATATAACATCAAGATGCGAAAATGCTAGATAAATCACACGTGAAGTTTTTCCGGACGCTGATACGTGTCAAGAACAGGTACTGCTACTTTAAGAATTCTAATAACAGTTCTTAATCGCACAGAATAACAAGCCACATGTGTGGGAAATAAAACAACCGCTTTCTGCAGCACAAACTTCCGAAGGCCCTGTTCTACGTAGAGCTGATGTAGCCTTCGGAAAGAAGGGGAAGGAGGTAGTATTCACCCTACTCTTCCGCAAGGAAGCTTTTCATTTTCGCATGTTTTATTTTCGTATGTTCCAACGGGCATTGATACAGACGCACCCACAACCACACATAAAGTATGGTCGCGATCAGCCCTCCCTCCCCCGCTTTCCCTAAATATTTTCTGGTTACGCTACTGGCACGTGAAATTACTTTATAACGGTTTGCATACCTGCTGATTGATGAAAGAGAAATGCGTCTACCGCTTATAATCTCCTATCTTTATGCCGGCACACACCAATGTTGATTATTTTCCTTCAGGCACGCGTCATCGCCGAATATATTAGAGGCGAAGCTCCTTAAAGCGTCACCCATTCATCCCTCGTCGTAGTCGTAGTGCGTAAGCAGTCTTACGTTTTGACCTGCAAGGTGGAGCCGGTGAGAGATTTCTCCTGTGCGTTGTTGAACAATAAAAAATTCGCAGCGTGCGCGTTAACTAAAAGCCGAATTCTGCTGTCTCTCATTCCCCATTAGCAGCCATTGGCAAGTACATTGAGCACTATCTGACAAGAAAGGGTTGCTACGTTATACTCGCTGGGCGTAACCTTCTTGGTTTTAGAAAGGTATAGCGAGCGTTGGACCTCAGTGCCATCAATACAGTGAACTTGTATATACCATGAAGTCGGGGTGGTTAAAGGTGGGAAGTAGACACGAAGCGCAAGCCGTAAGAAAGTGTGTGTGTGCCACCTCTCGTTTAGTCTTTGGAATGTCCACGGGATGGCGGTGTTTCTATATGCGGAATATATGATGAAAAGATGCGAGGCGGTGGTACTTGGAGTGTTGATTGGAAGGACGAATGGACACACAGACAGGTGCATGGAGGGACGCGCGGATGGCTGCACGGACGGATGGCTGCACGGATGGATGGATGCATGGATGGAAGCGGAACGGATGCATGGACGAACGCAAGGACGGACGCAAGGACGGACGCACGGATGGACGCGCGGACGCACGAACAGACGCACGCACGGACAGGCGGATGGACGCACGAATGGTCACACAGACGAACGCATGGACGGACGGACGACATAATGCAACTGCAAAGCACACATAACTAAGCGCTTCTCTTTTAGATGTGAAAATGCTTATGGTCGGAGCTTATGCCTTGTCCATCATGGTAACCACGCTTGTAGTGGGCGTACCCACTAGATTGCTCTTCGGAAGAGCAATCGCTCTATTATGGCGCTTGCTCCGGTATGAGTGGAGCCCGCTAGCGGCGTTGCACTTCTTTCTATAATATGCGTATACTTGCTCCTTTCTTTCTCACACACGCAGAGCATAGTAGCATGAATGAAGACATGAGCATGAGTGCGTAAATGGTGAGGCCTCGCAAAGCGGCTGTGTGTGCAACCATGAACGTCTACGGTGATCAGTAAAAAGCACCAGTTTACGGAACATTTGGTTGAACCATGGCTGCTTAACATGCTACTCAGGATCCCCTTTAGGCGAACATGTGCGCGATTATTTTAAGTGTTGTTGGTTCGATGCGGTGAGCAGGCTTAGCCATTAGGCTAAACATCGAAGCCTGGAGAAATATTCCATACCAATATTACCAGCTTTTTATTGCTCAGAGGCGCCGCACTTGACCAATAATAGAGATGACATGAAACAACGCAACTTCTTTTCACAGATGGTGCCGCTACCAAAAATATGCCTGTGAAATTTATTACTTATTGGTTCTTTTTGTTTCATGCCCGGCGTAAGAAGTTATTTAGTACTAGTATATAACAGACACAAAATGTATCTAATAATGCACCATAATAGCTCTAAATTACTGGTAAATAAATGTCCGTTTCTATCAAACTGCTAAGCAGGATTATCAGCTAAATTCCCTGCTCTTTGTAGACTCCCCAACAAAAAATTCTCTCCATAGAATGGTAGAATAGGATCTGAGGCTTCATTATGTAAGAGTTCAAAAGTTCGAAGTTTAAGCGTGGATAGTTTTGCTGATTCGTTGGTAATGCGTGAGTATGTATAACTCTAATTAAATGAATTGGCGTAATAATAACTCATTGATTTATGTCAAAGTGAAAAAGAATTCTGTTATGTTCAACAGTTTATCTATATTTGCAGTAAATGCTTATACAAGAGAAGCTCTCTGTGTTGGTCACGCTACTTTCATTGCTATTAGGCCAGGCAGTAATACCAGATATCGCGTGCAAGAGGACATCGTAAGCTTTTAAAATTAACACAATTCAACCATATGCATATATACTACAGTGTGCAGAAATTTTACTGCATTAGCAAACAATTCCTGAAATATGCAGCTGTTGCTTCCCCAGTGAGATCGTGTTGAATCTGTGTACAGAAAGATATGTGTCCAAGGTATCTAAATGAACACAATGGTAACATACAGCGTACCGGCATCAGAGTATGATCGAATGACTAATGACAGCTGGCCCGCAAATATATCTGCACTCATCTCTGAGATTATTGGCGCAGCTGTCCATCCAGTAAAAAAGCATTGCTCCCCAGACCGTGTAACAGCGGCAATCGTTTCGGCATTAAAACCCTAGTTCGCATCACTTTGGGGTCAGCATTCACGCTAGGCTAAGTTCAAAGTTTAGATTCATTGCAAAACTCTGGTCACACTTGACCCATGGCTGCCGCTCATAAAACAGTGCACAAATGGCACTTTTACACCGGGTTCATTCCTGCTAAGTATGGTTCAACGGTTTCAGGAGCACTCTGAAATATTGAGGACATTTTGCGGTTGTTATGGCGAAGTGCTTCGTTGATTTCTGACGGTGGCCTTTTAATGGATGTCGTTGACTGTGATGAGGTAGCATAAGACAACGAAAACTAAATAAAATATTTAGTGTGACGGACATGCATTGCGCTGTTAATAACTAGGATGGTCTGCCCTATACTGGTTGCGTTAGGTATGGTTGTGTTCTGTAAGTATAAAACAGATGAAAGTTCAGGAGACTGGCAGTGCATATTTCAAGCTTGTAAAGGCAGCGCACGGTGTTGCATTTGTCAGTGCCGTAAGTTTGACCTATCATTCAACGCCTTTATGCAACTGGCCGCTGCATAGTGTAGCTGTCACGGTGCTCCTCTGCTCAACTGTAATTTACGTGCTTGATTCCAGCCGCGGCAGTCGCATTCAGGTGGTGGCGAAGTGCTAAAGGCGCATGTATTGTGTGATGTCGATGCACGGTAAAGAAAAACAGGGCCCGGATTCACAAAGCTCACTTACGAAAACATTTTTGCGCAAGAGAAATATTGTTGCGTAAGTCGATTCACGAAACGAAAAAACGTCGTAAGAGGCCATAGTTGTCACATCGGCCGCTGCAAATAAAGCGCGCTGTGACTGCCCGGGAACATGTCAGCGATGGTGATGCAGTTGCTATATTTGCTTACGTCACCGAAAAGTGCTCGTAAGTGGATTCACGAAGCGAAATTGTGCGTAAAAACAGCATGGCTGAGAGAAAATCCTAAGAGTGGTCCGGACCACTCTTAGGAACAATGTGGATACTTAGAACCTGCTGCCACAGCGGTATACTTTGGTGCCCTGGCTGGTTTTGAGTTAATTCACGCCCATTAAGGGCTGCCTGATGACTGCTGGTGCGCTTTTATCTCTTTCGGCACTTTAAGCTTCGCGTGTTGTTTCCCTTGTACGCAGTGGATGGTGTTGACAACCACCACCGTCCAATAAGTTCGAAGTCGCAGTAATTGAAGAATTCTATTGGGCGTCAATGGCATAAAACTACGCATGTAAAGATTTGTGGCTGGATGAAAACCAATGTGACACGTGAATGGTTGGTGCATTCAAACGCGACATGACATAGGATCAACCTTATTTGTTATGTTGTTGTGTTGCGCCCCATCTCATCCACTTAAAAGTGCGACTCGAGATCCTTGCCTCATTGGTGGAAATTACCACCAAAGAGGTTAATGGGAGCACACTCTTTGCAAGCTATTGGAAATAAAATGAGAGAAAGTTTCCAGTGAGTGGTTCCTAAAGTTTGTGCTCTAGTGTACTTTCATTGGCTCTAACTGTCTATGGTTGCGATCTCTGAAATACAGCTGTCGATACACTTTGGGACGATGTGGAACAAAGCGTACTTTGTAAACCAAAGCGTATTAGGGGTGCGCGTGATTACGCATGGAACTACAAACAAATCATGCATCTTCACCTTCACTGTTCAGACACCGATATGGACCGTGATATTATGGCAAGCAATCGGAATGAAATGACCCTAGTAACTTTGTATGACACCGAAAATATGCAAACCTTCACGATTCTGGAGCAAACCTTGGCTGAATTCATCCCTGCGTCAATTACCAGTCATTTAACTTGGCGCACGAACATCATTCAAAGGTAGAGCGAGCCACTGACATGTATTTTGTGCGACGTAGTGACCACTTGACCTGAGAATAATAGCGTTGCGAAGGCGAATCCCCTGTCGCATGCTCTGATCGAAGCAGACGACAAACGCGAGCAGACGACGGCTTGGCCGACAGGCACAGCTTGTTATTGGTTGTGAAGCAATACCCTCTACATCAGCTCACTCCGTGACGTTGCCAAAACACTTCTTTCATCTGGCACGCCTGTCCTGTTCGTCATATCACCCCCCTCGCACATAAGAGAAATTTTTTTCACGCCGTGAAAATAGTGCAAGTACTTTCTAAGAGCTCTCTTACGTGCGGTGCAGTTGTCGAAAACAACATGGCGTCGTAAACAGCATATCGGTCGGTGCGACTTTCAGCAAATGCTTCTCGCACGAGTTACTTCAGCGTTTGACCGGATGTGTTGTGATTACAGCAGCTCTTTCAGTGCGTGTGAGCAGTGCGGAAAGCTGTGGCAGTGCAATGGTGTACGGTGAAGCGCAGCGAAGCCTGTGCGTCGGTGTGGTTATCAAGCGGGGATCGGCGTCGATGTATCGACGGCAACTAGCACTCGAGAAGCCTGCAATGTGTGTTTGTGTGCCGGTAACAGTTCGTTCGCTTGACTTTCCAATCTCTCAGTTGGGTGCTGTGCCACATTTCGGATTGACAGCGTTTTGACACGTTACTTGAGTGACCCCAAGTACGTACGGAAACGTATGAACTACGCGCTCGGTTCTTGCTTCGCCACTAGTTAGCCCGTAAGCTTCTATTTACTTGAGAGCAATGTACTGTTCGGGAGTGAAACGATGTTCGTTGTGAACAGTGGTGCTGTGTTCACGTTCCAAGACTTGTGAACAAGCTGTGCTCGTGGGACCGAAAATTGAAAGACAGCGTTGATAACTGTTTTGCCCGGCGAAGTTGTGGTGGGGCAGCTTGGCGCTTTTGTTTATTAAGTCGTCACTTCTCCTTTTTGTGATAACCATAGTCCTAGCGCTGTGATGTGATCAACCCAAACTGCGAGATGCTACATTCTGTTGTGGATCGTGTTACTTTGGAAGCGCGCCTAGACTGTTCTTCGGTAACAACTTGAGAGTTCTATGTGGCAGCGAGAGCCCGTGAACGTCAAGCTTCCCTCCAGCCCCCAGAAAAAGCAAAGATTTCACCGGTGCCTTGCTTTTGATGAAGTTGTAGGCCAATATCGCCTAACTACAGGTTTTCGAGTTCGTCTGGCCATCGTTTTTCACGGCACTAGAGCCTTGACAACAGCCGGTCATGGCCAGTTCTTACACTTTATCAATGGACGTGCACGCCTGGCCAGCCCTTCATTGCTGTCATTGGCAGCTTCCAGTCTGCAGATGCCCTTTGCCTGTTGGCCGTACTTGGTTCCTCATGACACCGACGGCTACTAAATGCTGCCATCGGTGAGTTCACCTTGCAGAACTAAATTTCACCAGTACTATAATTCACGCAGTTCTATAACGTGTGCAAGTTTTTAAGCCCATCAGATGTAATGTTTCTCTATGGTAAGTTGAAGCATGAAAAATATACTACTACTGTTATATACATACATATATTATGAAGCAAATACATAAAAAGTTTTTTGTGATTTGATACAAGTGAGCTCTTGTTTGATTATGAGGTTGGGCCTGTCGATTGACCACGTTTGATAGTTGGAAAGTTAATGTGAATTTATTTTTCAGAAGCCAGGTTGCACTTAAAAATTTATGTTATTTTGGAAAATTAGTTCTATAGACGATTACCACTGTGCTAGTACTATACTTCAGTAGGACATATATATTGCGGTACGTAAATTTTACATGAGGCTTCAGTTTATTTCAAAGTGATTATAGCAGATTTTGGTCACATTAACGAAGTGATAGCTTCCTCAAATAAGTATTAGAAGTGAGTGCTTTAATGATTGTTTTTAAATATCTCGTTTTTGGCTCTTCACAGATCGCAGAGATTGGTTTGTTAAGGTCCTGTGATTCATCGGTTGAACATTCTGGCACATCAATCCTCATCATTACTTGGAGCACCTGTACAAAAATAGGAAGGACGCGTTCTCCCTAACTATGCAAGCCTATGTCACTGCTGGGACTGTTATCATTCAGCGGATGGGGCGTGGAAGCATGCATGGCAGCCTCATCTGGAAGGACTGCGATCTGCTTGGGAGCTTCGAGCGCACAAAACTGCCTAACGGCTGGCTGCAAGGTTAGTTTTTCTTTAATACATACGATTACGTGAACACCACTTACTGTGCACAAATTGAAAACCCAAGCATGGTTGCTTTCAGTGGATACCTGTAATATTCTTACACATAATTCTTATTCAACATTTATAGAACTAAATTGCAAGATAATTGAGAATGTTGAAAGCTGAAAGCCTGCAGCTTATGAATGAAACTCCAATAATCTGAGGCTCAAAAGCTTGTGCTTTGAAACGAGCACAAATACTTTGATTCCTTATTGAGCTCTCGAGCTTGTGACTCCCTCTGTGGATCAAGTGCTCTGGAAGGAAATAGCAAGTGGGTGAAAATTGCCTGGCTGTTCACAACTTGTAAGGAGAAAGACCTATTGAAGAAGCTTCAGATGACATAGGGCCAGTAACTGCATCTTTTACCTAATGTAGCTTTTTCTCTCTCAGTGCTGTTGCTTATGTTTCAGCCGAACATGTTCACCACGATTGCATAGTGATATATATTTTTCTACAAATTGTACCTGACCTAAGTATGCATTGTTGATCTCTAAAGGTGACGTTCAGTGTGTTTCAAAGCCATGGCTTCTCATTTCTCTGTCTGTGGCTAGCCTATTTCAGCAGCAGAGCGATGCAGCTAGCACACATGCAATCCAAGTCATGGAGCGCTCCTTTGGTGTTCTGTGCAGGACGCAGCATATCCATCCGGCAAGACACTGGTATCAACAATAATGGTGAGTGTTGGTGGCACCTGTAGGAGCCCGTTGTGTTGTTGCGTATGATTATTTCCCCTGATGAAGTGCATTTTTGAAAGGTTTTCTTCATTTAGAATAATAGATGTCAGCAACAAGCACACTCATAATCCACAAGTTCTTTGTGTCTTCTAGACTGCCCATTTGCTCCTATACGCAGTACGGTGAGCTGGCTATGTTAGACAGCCTTAAAGTTAGGAACATTGGCTGTTGCGTTGTAATGCAGTCTAACTTGTATTTCTTAGTGAACTTATTTGTGGTCTGCTTCTCGCACCTAGTGTAAAGTCAAAATAGAAGAAACTTTATTGGCTTTTTATGTCTGGCAGAAGTTTCATGCCTTCATCTATAACATTGTAGTTTTGCTCTTGTATCATATTAAATATATTTTCAGTCTTCACTGTTTGTGTGTGTGTGTGTTGAGGCTTGTCATTGGCTTCTGAAAATACAATATCTGTAAATATGAGCACATAATTGACAACTATACACTCTTGCATGTAGCATGGTTGTAACAATGATCTGTATTTTTCTAAGTTCCAGCAGTAACAAGGGGTTTGGTGCTTCCACGGTCATGTACAGTGTATCAAGAACAGAGCACAGAAGACCAACAAGTATAAAGGGACTGCCAGTGACTGTTCTCCTGCTCAAAGTTTACAACAGCAGAAAGAGCACATTGTGATGTCAGGAGCAGCTGCTGCTTAACTTCTTAGCAGTGCATTATTCAGCAGTTCATTTGCTTGCATTAAAAATTATTTAAATTTTGCATGAAAGATACCAAACTATGACACTAATTCAAAGGCTGCTGTAGTGTTAGTGGGCAAATATTTTTGAGCTGAAGTTTTTAACATGTGTGTTAAGTGCTTGCGTGCTTCTACATTTACATGCCAGAAATCACAGCATCCATGGTCGCCAATGGTAACTGTGTCTGCATTCTTTGTAGTACAAGAAGTAAAGCCATGGATGCAGTAATCATGTACTTAGTCGATGTAATCCTTCAGTGTACACTCATTTGTATAGCACCAATGATGCCATGAGTGTATAAGCTCTGGGAAGTGAATCTATGTGGATTATTTTATTTGGAAGGAAGTAGATCATCACTACTCTAGTATATCTTAACAGAAGATTTTAGTGCTTGGGTATTATCCCACTGCCTGTCCGTCCTTCAACAGTCTACTTATCTACTGTGTAAGTGTAACTTTTTAAATGTATACTTTGCTCGGATAGGTTTGTTCATAATGTAATGCAAGTGACTTATCATCTATGCAGCTCTACTCAGACTAGAAATAAAAGTACTTATTTTTATATGTAGCTATACCATGCATTCACTTGTGTTTTTCTAGGTGCCTGTACAATTGTTTAGCCCTACAAAAGTGCTGGTATACTCTAATATTGAATCTGGCATCTTAAAATAGTTTGTTAGTGGAAGTAAGAATGTGTTTACAATCAATATTACTATCCTCAGATGAACTGTGAAAACTCTGTGGAAATTTATTTACATTTTTTGAACTTTGTGAAGGCAAATGTTGTTATGTTCTTTTATTGTGGTCCCTGTTTCATGCAAATGACACATAATTACTTTGCAGTGGCATAGTATTAGTTGTTATTTTACACATATGTGCTGAACAACATCGCAGTTGAGGCCAGCAGCAAGACATACATGCAGTGCACTGGAGCATCACCTCACATAGTGTACAGTCTTTGCCCACCAGTAAACTCAATATTTTTCAAGCAGACTAATAGACAGCTGTATGGGAACTGTGTTGATGTGCAAACTTTGAAGTCTTCTTGAGGAGTGTTTTTCATCATTTTTGTCCAAGTGAAGTAGCTACCCAAGGCCACAACTGGTGGGAATGTGGTGGTTTCCTCTCTCCAAAAGCACTCTTACCAGCTGCCTCAATGTTAGCATGGGGTGAATTCACGAACTGGAAAAATAATTGGTCTTTGTTTTCTTGGCCGAAAGAGTCGCTTCCACCGTTGAGCCACCACGACGCGCCAGAATAGAAACTTTTAGCTAAATAAAGTTGATTCTACTTTTGAGAAGTGTTTTGGGGAAACGAAATGGCACCTATAGCTGTCAATATAAACACTGTTTGCACCAAGGAGCTTAGTAGCTTATAATTGTATTATTCATGTTTTGTCTAGAATTTACTCGTGCTGTGCCAACTTTCAGCCCAAGTGTCCTAACATGCTTTGTTAGTGGGTTGTGAATGAGCCAAGCTATGTAAATAAACAGAGTGATATTGCAGACATGTACAAAATATTGATGCACAGCCCTTTTCTTTAGCATGACATTGTCAAGGGCTTTATTCTTGTGTTTTTTATAAAAACTGCTTGTCACTGGGCAGCAGCAGAAAACTATGCATCAAGCTTTTGCGAGATAATTCGAGAAACACCGTGTTCAGACATAACAGTGCCGGTGGATATCCCTCGTAAGTTACTTTCTGTAGTATATTCAAAATGAGTGTATTAGAATTGTTGTTTTATAGCCATTCATTTTAATATTTACACATGAGTGTGTGTATTATGTATGTATGGGTGCACATATGTATATGTGTGTGTGCGTATATGTATGTATGTATGTATGTATGTATGTATGTATGTATGTATGTATGTATGTATGTATGTATGTATGTATGTATGTATGTATGTATGTATCTTTTAAATGAGAATCCGTTTATCATTGGTGAGTAAGTTTGGTAATGATTTGGCTGAATTTGTTTCTAGTTATTTCTCTTTTGAGCCATTATACATTTCAATTTGTTTTGTACTGCATAAAAATAAATGTAACCTTACACAGAATATGTGTGTTCGAAGAAGTTTCATTTACCAACCTACAGTCATGGGCAAGAAATTGGGTAAAATGGAACGAACCTGCGAAGATTAGTTTCGAGCATAGCTACTCTACATGGCATATCTCGTACACATTGCGTTGGTTGAATATGTCGATTTCAACCTTTCAATTTTAATCAGAATAAGCAAGCTATCACCCGTGGTTGTATATGTGTGTGATATTTATGCATACTGTGATACCGGTTCGCAATTACAATTAAGGTCACAAACCTAGTCAAGCTGAATACACGAATTTTGTCCATGCACCTTTCATCTGCACTGGAACTGTTGTTAATAAAAAATAAACTTCAGTTTAGAAATTTATTCTAGTAACCAAAAGCAGGGTATCTCTTTATCACACAAATCAAATTGCCATTGTTCTGTTCCATTCTGGACAATAGGGGACCCTCTCAGCAGAACTCGATTAACTGCTATAGTTCAATTCAACCATTGACAGCGACATTACACTAAAGCGTGCAGCATGACAAATAGCGGGAGAGAAGACACAAACTAATCAATCTGTTTGCGTCAGCTCTAACTGTCCGTGCTCTTTGGTCTTGCTGCATGTGATGATGCCCACCAAATAAGCACGAAAGCGTGTCCCTACAAAGGCAGTCAACTTGGCTGCAAGCAGTTAGCTCACTGCATGTGTAGATTTTCTTCAAAACACCGTGAAGACTGATTGCTGGTCGAATATGGAAAGACGTGAAAAGTAATATGCCAGGTATGATATTGGTATTTGCAGCACTGGACACTTTTGCGATAATAGAGGATGGAGGAGAAAATTATGAACCCTCAATTGTTTAATTTTTGAAGGAGCACAGTACAGCGCTTTTAGGTCAAAAGGGGAGTGAAAGAAGCAAGTGCGAAAGCCGTACTTCTCAGAAAACTAGTACCCGCCACCACGCATAATGTCAGGCCGGGCAACCTCTTGAAAAAAAAAGTGCTCAGTGATTCTGCGAATCGAACCAAGTACCTCCTAAATTGTAGTTGAGCGCTGTAACCGCTCGTCCACTGCAGATGTGCTTGTGTTCGCCCTATTGGTGATATATCGTCATTCCTTCGAATGAAGCCAAATCCAAAAACGTCCCGTGAAACTTTGTCAAAAATAGAAAAAATAGTTAGAATGCGTTTTCCCAAGGTTACTAGAAGATAGAAACCGCCACGTGTGACTGTATAACCGTGCGCTATTTATTCTTGTACATTACTGTCATGACGTTGGGATAGCCGGCTCTAACGTACGCTACCTTCTCATAGTTTGCCAAATATAGATAAGAAAATAAAAATATATATCGGCCTGTGACAACGCTAATCAACTATTATGAGTTCACTGTCACTAGTGTCACTTTCACTAGATGAATGCTCAGTTTGCTTCCATTATCGTTATTTAGGAAAGTTTTGGCTCATTAACTCAACTCTCTTAATTAGCATTGATTCTCACACCTAAGGACAGTCACACATCATCTCGCTTTCTGAGTGGCTGTCCCTCCCATATAACGCGTACTCCACATTTTTATGCTCTCCGAGCATCTGACCCTGCTTTGCGGAGACATTCCCTGACGTCTGCTGGGCCAGAAAATTGTCTTTATTATCTATCAATTTCAAGCTTTCGCGAAGCCGAAACGAGGGTCTCTCTCTCTCTCTTTTCATCCTTTTCGCACGTGTGATAACGTCTCTCGACCTCAAGACTCGTATACACGTCCCTTGCTTTGTTTGCGCGCTCAAACAACGCTGGACGAAATATTTGCACCGTGTTTTGTGAAAAGCATTAGCACTGAGACACCTGCCGACGAGTCTCCCTCATTTTACGTAGACATATACCTAAGCGTAAGCGTATGCACGTTCTCGCATTCCGGCTTTATAAAAACGCTGCGGTGCATGGAACCAGCGAAATTGCGCTCACAATTTCATTTGATTACTGCTGTTATCTATTTCCGCACAATTCGTCTGCAGGCACCAAAGTCGCTCATGTGTCTTGTAATAAGAATATTGTAACAAAGGCTACCTTTGACTATAGGTACAAAACACCCTTACGTTCACCACTATACCGTGCTAGATTGCACCGAATTAGTTAAGTAGCAGCGCAGCTTCAATGAAATGTAAGGTAACTGGTCAGCGTTAAATAGGGGAAGACATTCGAGGCACATTTTAAACATTGCATGCATCGATTTATGTGTGGTTTCATTTATGTGGTACACCTGGAGTGTTGTTTACTTGTACTTGGCGAGATAGTGCATGGATTGCTCGGTGGCTTAAGGCCATCGAGCAATTATTTTTTTAGCTACAGTCGTTAAATAAAGGCGAGTGCTTGGCTTTGCACAGCCCACCAAAACGTCTATTACAACGTACGCGGCATCCCGTAAGCGCTGTAGCAGACGCTCGCGGAACTGAAACTTAGATGCAGCAAATCATTGGCTATCATCGTATACTCTCGATGCTAGACGCTTTGCGTGCTACCTTGATATTATCGGCACACTCTTCTTTCTTTCCTTGTCGTTTCATCGGCTATCGTGCGTCCTCCTTGCCCTCTTAAGTGCCGAATAAGTTAAATTCATACCCGCGCTATAGTAATCCCTCCAGATAAGAGAACTTTTGACTAAGAAAATGCGTAGCCAAAGAGAAAGCTTTGTGAATTCGGCCCCAGGTATTCACAATTTCCGCAGTCCTCTACTACGGCGTCTTTCATAGCCATATTATAATTGTGGGACGTATATCACGATTTATTACCAATTACAAAATTCGTAATATATTAATATTATTATTATTAGTGGTAGTAGTAATAGTAGTAGTAGTAGTAGTAGTAGTAGTAGTAGTAGTAGTAGTAAATGAAATCACCTTTCGGTGCGAATGCAATGTCGGAATGAAACACACTGCCAGTGAAGGTGTTCAAGGCTGGCAGTGTTCGCTTTATTCATCTGATGGATAATTTGACCTTTTGGGAGCTATTGTTGCACTACGGTTGTATAACATATGGCTTCTGTACAGTGTGTCCCACGTAACTTTAGCCACAGTTTTAAAAATATGCACAAATTTTTTTGTGTTCTTAAATATTCCTTAACTAGATATGCTTAATTCACTAACTTTTTATTAAACAAAGATGGATAAATATTTCAATGATAAAATTGTAGATCTGTTTCCAACACGACTAATTAGACAGTTTTGAGCTTTATATCTGTTAGGTATTAGTATTTTTCTCCTAATTACATGTGCCAGCGAATTACAAAAATACCACGTGACAAACCCTTCGTGCAAGGCATGTTAACCAAGAAAGACATCTACGAGGCTAGCGTTAACACTGAGCACACGGCTAACATGCCCAACATGGCCGGCGACGCTTTTGAGGATGTGGCTGTGAACGAGAATAATGAAATTTTTTCTAACGGATCAGTTAAATTGTATGCAAATGAATTAAGCAATACTTCAAAATAAAACTATAGTATTACATGTTATGATTTATTAACCTTTTCATGTAAATCTGTTCACGGTCTTCTTCCGGCGAGTATACATCTTCGCGACGAAAGCTCACTCGAATTAGTTCGGCTATCTCATTCGTTTTCTGAAGTCATTTTCTCCTAATTACATTAGACGGGTCCTTGTGACAGCCAATTAAGGTCATTAAATGTATATGTCATCGGGTGCAAATGACATTAAACCTTCCCGTGTGACAGGGGTATTAGAGTGCTCGGTACTCTACTATGGGAGAGCTGAAAGCCATCCCGAGACTTCGGCTTTTTGAAATGTGGCGCAACAGACAGGCAGTGTTCGTCAATAGGGTAAAGTTTATGACATCACGCCTACCTCAATCACTCTGGGAGACCTGTTGGTTGATTTTGTTATGCCTCAGACCTTGTTCGCCAGTCCTAACAGGTTTGCTGGTAACCTGCGCATTAAAAATGCCCCATAAATAGATTAGGTTTTCATTTTATTCTCCAACCAAGTGGGTACAAGGCACAGAAATTTTCTTGAAGTGGGGAGGAGGAGGAGGAGGAGGAAGCAACAAAAGGGAGAAGGCAGGGACGTTAACCAGAAAGACATCCGGTTGGCTACCCTACACCGGGGGATTAGTGAAGGGGACAAGAAAGACGAGTATGAGGAAAGAGAGGGAGACGAAAAAAAGGGTGAGGGAGAGACTGACAGTAATTTCACTGCTGCGTGTAGAACTCTACCGCATGTCAGAGGCGTTCACACAAGCCTGTTTTTTGAGGAAACACAGCAGGGCTTTCACTGTTTTGTGGGCTGTCGAGGCATGTGGACGTTGCTGTAATAGCACCTGCACAGAAAGAGGCCGATCATCCAGTCACCGCATTGTGTTGGCAAGTACTTGTCTATCTAAGGCAAATCGAGGACAATGGCACGGCAGGTGTTCCGATATTTTCGTCGGAGCCGCGAACATCACACGCCGCACTGTCAGTAATTCCGATTAACGTGGTATAAGCTTTCGTGAAAGCAACTCCCAGCCAAAGGCGATAGAGAAGCGAAGCCGCACGTCGATGTAGGCCGTGTGGAGGCCGGATTTGTAGTGAAGGGTCGAGCTCGTGCAGTCTTGTACGTCATAGGCTTGGTGTGTTCCACTCAGTCAGTGTGAGACTGCGGGCCAGTTGACGAATCTGCTTCACCGCATCCGCTCTTGAAAGCGGAATTGGAACCCTGGTCGCTTCTTCATGTGACGTACGAGCAGCATGATCTGCAGAATCATTGCCGCCTATACCACAATGCCCAGGTAACCACTGAAAGACGATGTCGTGGCCTTTTTGTATTAAAAGGTGGTGAAGTTTCACGGTTTGATAGGTCAACTGGTCGTGGCATTCGTGTCAGAGAACTGATATCAGGCACTGTAACGCTGGTTTTGAGTCGGAAAAGACAGCCTATATACCTGGTCTTTCTTCTGAATTGGTGAGTTCCAGTGCGATGCGCAGAGCCTCGAGTTATGCCGTCGTTGACGTTGTCATATGTGAAGTTTAAAACACCGGGTTACCCCTTGTGATGGTATAACCACTGCTCCACCTGAACTAGACGGCGTAGCAGAGCCATCCGTGTAAATGTTCACGTGGTTAGTGTAGTGTTGTTCCAGTACGAATAGACTCAGTTGTTTCAGGGCATGCGTCAGTAAGTCCAATTTTCTCCTCATTCCTGGAATCATTAAGTGAACTCGTGGCCTGCTCAAGCTCCAAGGAGGAAGCAGTGGCTTTCATGCAGGTGCGTACGTCTCAGTAAATGATGAACGATGCTTGTAGACAGTAGTGCCGTATGTCGTGCGTGGCCCTTTCAGCAGCTAGGCTCGCCAGGTGGTGAGAAGGGGTCCTGGCATAATGCCTGAGGTGCATGTGCATTGTCTCGGTAGTAATATGCGTCTTTATTGAGTGATCTTGAGCAATGGCAATGGTTTCAGCCGTTGAAGCACTGCGGGGTAATCCAAGGCATATCTTAAGTGCTTGGGCTGGAATGCTCTGAATTGCGCGCAGGTTGGTCTTGCCGGTGTTAGATATTGCAGGTAAGCTGTACCGTAAGAATCCGATAAACAGCACTCTGTACAGTTGTAGCATGGATGGTATGGGCACTCCCCAATTCTTTCCTGCAAGCAATATGAACACGTGGCATGTTGCGATCAGCCGCTTCTTCACATAGTTCACGTGTGGAGTCCACGACAGGTGTCTGTCTATTATGACTCTCAAGAACCTGTTTCTTCTGCTGAACGATATGTATTCTTCATTAATCGATATGCTGTAAGCAGACATTGGTTTCCGCATGAACGCACCACTGCACATTTTCCTCAGGACACCTCGAGGCCTTGTTTACGAAGGTAGCATGACGTCGTTTTAGCAGGCTTCTGAAGGCGGGCGCGAAGCTGAGGCCTTGTCACACCTGATGTCCAAAAGCAGATGTCATCAGCGTAGACAGAAAGTTCAACAGTGCTAGGTAGCTGCTCGTATAGAAAAATGAGAGTTAGGTTGAAAAGTGTAGGACTCCTCCCTGAAGAACTCCTCGGCTGCTGTAATAATCAGGTGTTGAGCCATTCGCTGTCATCACGTAAAATGATCTCAGCTGTAAGTAGCTGTACACCCACATATATATCTTGCCACCAAGACCTACTGTTTTCAAAGCACTAAGGATGGCTTCATGGGTGACATTGTCGTAAGCCCCCTTAACGTCTAGAAACAGGGTGGCGCACAGTCTCTTACAGGCTTTCTGCTGTTGAACATATGTCTCCAGATCAACAACGTTGTCGATTTACGAATGGCCACGCCTGAATCTGGTCATGGATGCTAGATAGATTTCGTAGTGCTCTAAATACCACTCCATTTGTGTTAGAATCATTCGTTCCATCGTTTTTCCCACACAACTGGCAAGTGCGGTAGGACGGTATGAGGCAATATCCGAAGGAGATTTACCAGCCTTTAGAAGTGGAATGAGGCGACTTGACTTCCATGCCTGGGGAATCGTACCAGTCGGCCAGGAGTTGTTTTATAGGTGTAAGGCTGCCTTCCGAGCTTCGTCTCAAAGATTACAACGGGCACGATAGGTAATGCCGTCCGGTCCGGGTGCTGAAGAACGTCTGCACAGTGCTGGTGCCGCCTCTAGCTTATCCATAACAAACTGGCATTCCATACGGGGATCACGTGAGGGCGGTGGGTTGTCAAATGTTCCCATTCTTGATACTGTAAAATTGGAATCACCAGCAATTCTTCTACAGAAAAATTCTGCGACGTCAATCTCTCTGCATCGAAGGTGAAGTGCCAGAGATGTAAACGGGTGTCGCTGACCCAAGGTTGTGCTAAGACCCCGAACTGTTCGCCATATCAGTGATATGGGCTTTCGTGGATCCAACGACTCGCAAAAGGATGTCCAATGTCGCCTAGCCGGTTTATCCATGTGCCGCTGCATTTTCTTTTGAATGCGTCTAGCCAGCCTCATATCATCCGTGCACTTTGTGCGTCGGTACCTTCGTTCTGCACGACGGCTTATTGCGCGAAGTTTCTCAAGCTCGATGCCGAAATCGGTGCACTTGTGACTAGTCAACAGTGAATGCGTGGTATTCTGCGGGACATCCTTTATCGAGTCCTCTAGGTTATATGATGAGCCGTCGGTACAGCAGTCTTCCATTAACATTTTGAATTTCGGTCAATCGGTGTACTTGAGGCCTCTTGAGGACTTGGAGCTGGTGAAACCTTCTATACACAGGTAAGTTGGTATATGGTCGCTGCCCCGCGTTTCCAGATCCGAAAACCAGTGCACTTTCCTGGTAAGTGAGCGAGAAATCATTGTAAGGTCCAGGCAGCTGCTATAGGCTGATCCGCGTAAATATGTGGGACTTCCATCGTTACCAACGCAGAGTTCGTACTCCGAGGCTAAGGACACCAATTTTATTCCTCTAGAGTAGACCCTGCAGCTTCTCCATAGGAAATTGTGGGCATTGAAGTCGCCAGTGATCACCCATGGCCTTGGAGTCGATGTCAGAATACCGCTTACGTTCACCACAAAGTCTCGCCTGATGAAGGGAATCAGTATGTGTGCCTTACTGTGAAGAAGAGTAAGTTTGCTTTCACGATTATCGGAGCTTATCTCCATCAAGCCGTCTTGACTGCGAGCGCTTGAATTGGGGAAGTTTGAATGTTTTCTATCAATCCGAATTCAAGCGAAAAACATGGGGCGGAGAGTACGGTGGTGTTCTCCGCCCCATGTTCGACCGAGTGTTTCAAAGAAGCGCGTGAGTGACACCACCTGCGAACAAATACATATTCGCACCTGGGTTTAAAACATGCGCTGCACCCAAACGCATACGCCGGTTCTTGCCCGTAATGTGGACGAAAGACAACACTTGCTCACATTACATAAATATGTGAGTTAAGGCCACCCAAAATAAAAAAAATGCTACCCGCATCTTCCCACGGGGGGAACTCGAGTAAATGCTTCACAGAGGGCGAGTATCGCGTGAATGCTGCATAATTGGTTATGCTTTGGGAATGCTTGATTGTTGTTTCATCTTTATTATTCTTATTTATTGAACGAAGGGGAAGCGTTGGCTTCAACGAGTGGTGGAGCCCTGACGTTCGGTTGTGACCCACCACAGGTTCGAGGTACTGTTCCGTTCATCGCATCTACTCGAGTCAAGCAAAGCGTCAAGTCGAGCGAAAACCAAGTAAAGACACCCTTGACTGAATTACGAACGCGCGCTCCACCGCTTATATATACACATCACCAGTGTTCGAGGGCGCCCCGCCGCGGTGATCTAGTGGCCAAGGTACTCGGCGGCTGACCCACAGGTGGCGGGATCAAATCCCGGCTGTCGGTGGCTGCATTTCCGATGGAGGTGGAAGTGTTGTAGGCCGGGGTACTTAGATTTGGGTGCACGTTAAAGACCCCCAGGTGGTCGAAATCTCCAGCGCCCTCCACTACGGCGTCTCTCATAATCATATAGTGGTTTTAGGACGTTAAACCCCACATATCATTCAATCACGTTCGAGTAAGAAGATTACGGTGGGAGAAGTCAGTACACCTACTGCGCATGCCCGGCTAGTTCAACGCCCGGTGGTGTCTTATACTTTAATGGCTTCTGGCGGGTGTCCTCTTGGGCTGGCACGAGACTTGAACATGCGCTGTGGGGGTGTGGACGGCGTTGCTGACGACAGATCCCCGACATGAATTTGCTGAAAAATGCGCCGAATTTAAAATTATCATTTTCATTGTGAGGTTATGATGGCGTATTGCCGTGAATAGCAGCGTCCAAATATGATGTGGGTCTGTGACCCCCACTTAGGTTGCTGAAGTTGGCTAGAATGACACCCAATGTAGTAATTGGACATGAATTTCTTGGTGGGCATAGCCCCAATGTAAAGGCTTCATCGGACCTGACTTGGCAGCTTTATGTCTGTGTCTTCGCTCAAAGAAATGTTATGTTTCCAGGCCACTATGCCATGTCTTTCTACGGTATCGTGGCATTGCAGCTTTTGAACACAACCTGTGTGCTCCTGGCTACATATTCTGTGAGCACGCAATTTTACATTGAACGTTCGAGTTTCTGTTGAGTGAACGTTTTGCTGTTGTTAGAATAAATGCTTTATTTACACCATATCACTAAACACGACCTATGTTACTTTTCCTATACTTAGGAACGTGATTGTATCCCGTTTTCTCTCAAAAGAAAGATCCTCACATGTCTTCAAACGCGCTACCCAAATACGCCATTGTTGTAAATAATAATACCGTAACAACTTTGAGAATAGAATGAGTACAAAACAAATGATTGTGTATACTCTTCTATATATACGGCTAACTTATTCGCACATGCGTATAACATCAAGACGCGAAAATGCTAGATAAATCACACGTGAAGTTTTCCGGACAGCTGATACGTGCCAAGAACAGGTACTGCTGCTTTAAGAATTTTTAATAATAGTTCTTAATCGTGCAGCATAAGAAGCCACATGTGTGGTAAATAAGATAACCGCTTTCTGCAGCACAAAGTTCTGAAGGCCCTGTTTTACGTAGAGCTGCTGGAGCCTTCGGAAGGAGAGGGAAGAAGGTAGTATTCACCCTACCCTTCCCCAAAGAAGCTTTCATTTTCGCATGTTTAATTTTTGCATGTTCAAACAGGCATGCATACAGATGCACTCACAACCACACATAAAGTATGGTCTCAATAACCACCCCCACCAGCCCCCACTTTTCCTAAATATTTTGTGGTTACGCTACTAGCACGTGAAATTACTTTATAACGATTTGCATGGCTGCTGATTGGTGAAAGAGAAAGGCGTCTACCGCTTTTCATCTATCTTTATGCCGGTACACACCCGTGTTTATATTTTCCTCCTGACACGTGTCATCGTCGAATATAGTTTATAGGGTCGCCCACGCTTTCGTATCGGTGTTTCTGTCGTAATGGGGGATGAATTTAGGCAGCCGAGTGGGACGTGGGTATGTACAGCCTGCTTTTGTTCCACTCTTTTTTTATGCGCAACTTTTGGTGGTGGTTCGTAAACACGAAAGAACACAGTCGCACCGCAGCAACTGAACGGTGAAGAAATTCACAATGAAGAATACACGCCGGGTTACCAACCGTTCGGAGGACGCACGACAAACGCGTAGTACTTCGCTTGATTATGGAGACAAACTACCCAACTAGTTTGTTGCTTGGTACGACCTACTCGCTCGCTCCAGGCGGTCTAAATTTCCGGAGCCCTCCACTACGGCGTCTCTCATAATCATATAGTGGTTTTGGGACGTTAAACCCCACATATCATCATCATCAACCTACTCGCTCGCTGGATTCGTGCTGACCAGTTGTGCCCTCGCGATCTCCGACGACCATGCAGCTCTGGCCGACTGGTCCTACGCCACCTCTTGACGCCGGTCTCCGACGATGTCAACAGCGTAGCTCTGGCAGACTGGATTAGCCCTACGCCATCTCCTGTCGCCGACAAGAGCTCTCGCAGTGATGCGCCGTCCTCTGACTTCTGCAACCGTGTCCGTCTTTCCTGTCTTCTCCTTGCCTCCGTCGTTCGCTGTCCCTGCACCGCACTCTCTCCTTTCTCTCTTTCTATTTTTTTGCCTTTTAATCCTATCTTTTTAATCTTTAATTCCTTCTCTACCCTCCTACCTGTTGAGCTACTGTTGAGGTCCCCTCCCTCTGAGAGACAGTTACGGGGCTCACTTTTCTCTTATTTGCATTTAAAATCACTTCACCCTATCCCCCTCCCCTGGTACGACGGCTTAAAGCGGCCGACATAGTGCAATTGCAAATCACACATAACTAAGCGCTTCTCTTTTAGATGTAAAACGCTTATGGTCAGAGCTTATCCCTTGTCCGTCATGGTAGCCACACTAGTTGTGGAAGCACCCACTAGAAGGCTCTTCGGAAGAGCAATCGTTCTAATCCGGCGCATGTTCCGCTATAAGCGAAGCCCACTAGCAGCGTTGCACTTCTCTGTATGTTATACGAGAACTTATTTCTTTTCTTTCTCTCTCACACACGCGGAGCATAGCAGCATGAAGACATGTGCATGAGTGCGGAAATGGCGAGGGCTCACAAAGCGGCTGTGTGTACAACTATGAACGTCTACGGTGATCAATAAAGAGCACCTCTTTATGGAACTTTTGGTCGAACCATGGCTACTTAACATACTACTTATTGTTCTCTTTATGGGTAGGTGTGTGCGAATATTACAATTGTTGTTGGTTCGATGCGGTGACCAGACGTAGCCGTTAGGCTAAACATTCAAGCCTGGACAAATAATGCATTTCTATTAAACCAGCTTTTTAATGATCAGTGGCGCCACACTTGATGAATGATAGAGATGACATGGAACAACTCAACTTTATTTCACATATGGCGCCCCTAACAAAAACATGCCTGTCAAATGTATTACTTATTGAATTTTTTTTCGTTTCAGGCATGGCCTGTGAAGTAATTGATTACTAAGAAACAACAGGCACAAATTGTATATAAAAATGTACCACTGCTAGCTCTGAATTACAGATAAAGAATGGTTCGTTTCTATCGAACTGGTAAACAGGAGTATCAGCGCAATTCACTGCTCACTTGTAGACTCCCCGACAAAAAAAAGTTATCTCCATAGAATCGTAGAGAAGGATCTGAGGGTTGATTATCTAAGAGTTCAAAAGTTGAAAGTTTAAGCTTGCATAGTTTTGATGATTCGTTGGTAATGCGAGACTATGTATAACAATAAATTAATAAATTGACGTAATGATAACTTATTCATTTTTTTGTCAGAGTAGAAAAGAATTCTGTTATGTTCAAAAGTTCATTTATATTTCCAGTACATGATTGTACAAGAGAAGCTCTCTTTGTTGGTCACATTACTTTCGTTGCCATTAGGCCAGACAATAATACCAGGTATCGTGTGCAACAAAAGATCGTAAGCTTTTGAAATCTCCAAAACCAAGTTTAAGCATAGTGTGCAGAATGAACACTGCATCAGCAAACAATTCCTGAAATCTGCAACTGTTGCTTCCCCAGTGGGATCGCGTTGAATTTGTGTACAGAAAGATATGTGTGCAAGGTATCTAAATGAACACAATGGTAATATACAGAGCACCAGCATCGAAATTTGAGTATGATCGAGTAACGAATGACAGCTGGACCCCAGATATAAGTGCACCCATCTCTGAGAATATTGGTGCAGCTGTCTCTGCAGTAAAAAAGTATTGCTCATCGGACCGTGTAACAGAGGCAATCTATTCGGCATTAAAAGCCTAGTTCACATCACTTTGGGGTCAGCAGTCACGCTAGGCTAAGTTCTAAGTTTAGAATAATAGCAAAACTCCGGTCACACTTGCTCCGTGGCTGCCACTCATAAAACAATGCACAAATGGTACTTTTACACCGGGTTCGTTCCTGGTCAGTATGGTTCAACGGTGTCAGGAGCACTCTGAATTATTGAGGAAAGTTTGCGGTTGTTATGGCAAAGTGCTTCGTTGATTTTCTGACGGTGGCCTTTTGATTGTTCGTCGTTGATGGTGACGAGGTAGCATAAGAAAACGAAAACCAAAAAAAAATGTTTATTCCCACGGACATGCAGTGCGCTGTTATGAACTAGGATGGTCTACCTTATACTGCTTGCGTTAGGAATGTTTGTGTTCTGTAAGTATAAAACAGATAAATGTTCAGGACACTGAGAAGTATAGTTCAAGCTTGTAAAGGCAGCGCGCAGTGTTGCATTCGTCAGTGCCGTGAGTTTGACCTATCATTCATCGCCTTTATTCAAACGTCTGCTGCGTAGTGTAGCTGTTACGGTGCTCCCCTGCTCGACAGAAATTTCTGGCTTTGATTCCAGCCGTGGCAGTCGCATTCAAATGGATTGGTTTGTGGTGTTTAACGTCCCAAAACCACCATATGATTACGAGAGACGCCGTAGTGGAGGGCTCCGGAAATTTCGACCACCTGGGGTTCTTTAACGTGCACCCAAATCTATGTACATGGGCCTACAACATTTCCGCCTCCATCGGAAAGGCAGCCGCCACAGCCGGGATTTGAACCTGCGACCTGCGGGTCGGCAGCCGAGTACCTTAGCCACTGGACCACCACAGCGGGGCACGCATTCAAGGGAGGCGAAGTGCTAAAGGCGCATGTATTATGTGATATCAATGCAAAAAAAGAAACACAGATATTCACAATTTCCGGAGCCCTTTATTATGGTGTCTTTCTTCGTCATATCGTGATTATCTGACGTAAATCACGATCTATCACTAATATTATAATTCGCATATTATTTTATAATAATGCTAATACAATAATTAAATGAAATCACCTTTCGGTGCGAATGTAATGTCAGAATGAAACACACTGCCAGTGAAGGTGTTCGCAGCTGGCAGTGTCCGCTTGATTTATTTGATAGATAATTTGGCCTTGATGGATCTATTGTTGCACTATGGTTGTATGGCATATGGCTTGGGTGCAGGGTGTCCCACGTAACTTTAGCCAGAGTTTTAAATATATGCCGAAACAGGTAGTTATGACGCGACGAAACACATCTTGCTCACCGTTGCCTGGAGTTAGACTATTTTTTGTGTTCGCAAATATTGTTTAGTTGGATATGTTTAATTACCTCTTCATTAGCTTTACAATTTCATTTTAATTAACTTTTCAGGAAACGGAGATAGATAAAAAAATCAATCAGAAAGTTGTATATCGGTTTGCAAAACGTCTAATTAAACAGTTTAGAACTTTTATATCAGTTAGGTATTAGCATTTCTCTGCTAATTACAAATGCCCACGAAATACAAAAAAATACCACGTGACAAACACTTCGCGCCAGGCATGTTAACCAAGAAAGACAGCTCCAAGGCTAGCATAAATACGGGGCGCATGGGTAACATGGTCAACATGGCCGGTGACACTTTTGAGAATGTCGCTGTGCGGTGAAATTACTGTCAGTCTCTCCCCCGCCCTTTTTTTTCTTTTCCCTCTCTTCGCTCTTTCTCGTCTTTCTTTTCCTCTTCCCTAATCCCCCAGTGTAGGGTAGCCAACCGGATGTCTTTCTGGTTAACCACCCTGCCTTCTTCGTTTTGTTGCTTCCTCCTTCTCTCTGTGAACAAGAATAATCAATTTTTTTTCTGACGGATCCGTTGAATTGTATGCAAAGAAATTAAACAATACTTAAAATAAAACTCTATTATTATTTGTTATGATTCATTACCTTTTTCACATATAGTCTCTTCACGGTCCTCTTCCGACGAGAGTACATCTTCGCGACGAAAACTCACTCGAGTGAGTTCGGCTATCTTATTCGTTTTCTGAAGTCATTTTCTCTTAATGACATTAGACCTCCCTTTGTGACAGCCGATTAATGTCATTAAATGTACGTGTGACTGGGTGCAAATAACAATAAATCTTCTCGTGTGAAAAGGGTATCAGAGGACTTGGTACTCTACTATAAGAGAGCTGGAATCCATCTCGAGACTTCGGCTCTTTGGAAATGTGTTTAAAAAGAGTATTTTACGATTTATTGTGCTCGCGAAGTTGGACTGCAGTACGCGTCGCACAACAGACAGGCACTGTTCGTCAATAGAGTAAAGTTTATGACACCGCACCTCCGTCAATCACTTTGGGGGACCTGTGAATAGATCTGGTTATGCCTCAGAACTTGTTTGGCAGTCCGAACAGGATTTTGCTGGTAACCTGCGCATTAAAAAACGCTGCATAAATAGTATTAGGTTTTCCTTTTATTCTTCAACCAAGCGGGTACAAGGCACAGAAATTTCCCAAAACTTCGGAAGTGCAAATGATTCCTGGAATCTAAATTCAAGCAAGGAGCATGCTCAGTCAAAGAAAGCACTGATAGACATAAAAAAATCCCAGCTTATCCACGGAGTGCATGATGATGAGTGGGGCGAAGCGTCCGTCAATCTGTTCGTTCTTGCTTCTGTTTGTTCGTGTATCCATCTGTGCGACCGGCCGTGCGTCCACCCGTCCGTCCACGCGTCTCTCTTCGTCCATCCATGCATCCGTTCATTCATGTGTCCGTACATCCGTCCGTCTGTGCAGCTGTCTGTATGTCTGTCTGTCCATCCGTCCTTCCATCCAGTGAACACTTCAATACCACCACCTCGCAGCTCTTCATCATATATTCAGCGTATAGAAGTGCCGCCATCCAGTGGGCATTCCAAGGACTAAACCAGAGGTGGCATTCGCGCACTATCTTATGGACTGCGCTTCGTGTCTACTTCCCACCTTTCACCGCTTCTAGTTCATGGCTATATACTAGTTCGCTATATTCATGGCACTGAGGCCCAATCCTCGCTAAAGCTTGCTAAAACCAAGGAGGTTACGCCCAGTGAGTTTAACGTGCCAACGGTTTCAGGTCAGATTGTGCTCAAAGTGCGTCCTTCTGATACTAGATTGTTTTTGACAAGCATCAAATTTAAGGCAATTTTATTGGAGAATAAAACAGCGATACTCGTCTCTTTAGGTTATCTCATAAGAAACAACTATCTTTTTATTTGTGAATAACGTGCGCTGGTTTCCTCCTCAGTTGAAAAGGATGCGCGCATGCCACTCTTCTAGCCGTGCAGGTAAGTAGCTACTTACTGCTACGACTGCTACTGCTACTACTGCTCTTACTACATACATCGCAGACGCACGACCCACGGCATAGAGAGCTTCGCCCCCCAAAAAATGCCTCTCCTGCCCGAAGACAATCGTGAGTAGATGCAAAAGCATTTCTTGGCCCGAAAGAGGGTACCGTGTTAGGGGGTGGGGCATGCCTTCTCTGTTTTATAGCATGTGGGGACGACGGCCCCCACTGCCTCCTCGGTTCCGGAGCCCCCGCGTTCTCTGAGCGTCATCGATTTACCCGTCCCGGACGGCTCCGGACGGCCCCGGACGCCGGCGCCGCATTCGTTTTTCTCGGGGACCAACTGGAAGCTCCGCCCACTGGTCCGGGATCACTCGGACGCATGTTCATTTTTCACGTGTCTGGCGGCCTGCGGGCTGCCCGGGACCGCCCGAACAATTTCTTTCGGTCAGCTGGCAGACGACTGCGCGGTGCGCATGCTGTGCGGCCATCTTAAGCTACACACGGGAAAATTTTCAATTCGCTCTTGCTCTCTCTTTGCTTTTCTGTTCCACTTCTCGCATGTTTCTGGATTTCGCATTGTTAGCGCACCCAGTTCTTGACATCAGTGCTCTGAGCCACATCGAGCATGTGCGTATTCCCGAAGGTCGGGCCAACACGCGTTATACACGTTAGGAGAAACAGCGGTGGAACGACTGCGCCGGTCTATGATGCGCACGCGCTCGTGTAGTTCACTTACAGTAAGTTGCATCACAACAGAAATTGGTATAATTCACTACCTAACTGCTGTTTAGGTTGCAAATGGGTCAGCGTTGTGGCCTGTGTTTCAGCTATGGAGGGAGCAGACGGCATAGCCAGGCATAGCAGACGCGACAGTGGATGCAGTCAGCATCAAGCGCGCAGATGGCTTGGAGCCGCTCGGGCTGGCTCGGGACTTTTAGATCACGTGCATGTGACGTAGCCACTCTTGAACCGAGGCGTCCACGGGCCGTCCGCGAGTGATCCGTGACTTGGTAAATCGATGAAGCTCACTGATTTCTGCCATAGCCTTGGGAGGCACCGAGCCAGCGAATGGTCGAGAGTGAGGAGCGAGCGGATGCGATAGTAGGGCGCTAGCGTTCTTGGCTCGGCGTTGGCGTTTCACAGCGGCGTCTCAAGCACACATTGCTGGATATTCTTGAGAGGCGTACATCCAGCGAATGGTCGAGATTGAGGCGCGAGTGGACGAGAGAGTGGTGAACATGGGGGAGAGAAAGTGAACGGCGAGAGAGAAAGCGGCCAAGCACTGAACCTACCCTCTCCTACAATCTCTCGCACCACATTCTCCGCATACTAGGGCGAAGATAAGCGCACGCGCGCCCGGGGCTGTTGCTATGGGAGAGGGAGTGATAGCGGAGTGAAAACACCTGCTGCCGCATGGACGCCGTTGACAACGCCGCATGCCTGACATAGCCCGACTAAGAAATGCATTTGGATTTAAAAGTTTCAGTAAATGTAACATTTATTTCGAAGAAAATGACGGCTCTGCGCTGTAGTTTGAAATTATGGGAAGGAGGGAGACAATTCGGTGCACCTCTTTTGCATATCAATATAACAGCAATTCATGTTGGAGGGAGACGAAACGAGGGAAGATGCGCGAAACGAACCGAGCATGCGCAGTTGGGGTGTGGACAGCGCTGACACCGACGCCGGAGCGCGATATCATGTGACTAAGAAATGTTCCTTATAGAAAACTCTCGCTCAGTTTAATTGGAGGTTCTTACGTGTGATGTGCAAGCGTGGAATCTTAACCTGCGGTCTTGCATCTGACAATGTTCTTTGGTGGCAACGGCGTGGCGTGTTTTGTCATCTTTCTCGCTCGTCAGCGTCTGGGCTGGCGTAGCGAAACCGCACTCCCCGACCATTAAAACGCGGGTATTGCAAAAGAATACCAGTGTCGAGAACGATGGCGATACTCCCCGCCCAATGCTCGGCCCTGTGCAAAAGACGCGCATGAGTGGCGCCGCCTGCAGACAAATACATATCCGCACCTACGTTTAAAACATGCGCTGCACCAAACCAGATACGCCGGTTCATACCCGTGGTGTGGACGACAGCCAACACTTGCTCACATTACATGAAAATGTGAGTTAAGGCCACCCAAATTAAAAAAATAATGCCACCCGCATCCTCCAATGGCGGGAACTTGAGTAAATGCGCCGCAAAGTGGGGACGAAAGGGTTTTCGTGTAAATGTTGCGTAACTGGGTATGATTAGGGAACGCTTAATGGCTATTTCATCTTTATTATTTCTAATGATTGAATGACGGACGAGTGTTGCGTTCAACGAGTGGTGGAACGCTGATGTGCGATCCAGTGCCTACGTATACAGGGTGACCAGTTAACAGTTGTGCAGCTCGAGTAGGCAGTTTTTACTAGCAGATGCAGCCTGCGTCAGTCTCGCGAGGTGAGAGATGGTTTGGGAATACTTAATTGTTATTTCGTCTTTATTATTTCTATTTACGGAATGAAGGAGAAGTGTTGCCTTCAACATTTGGTGGGACGCTGATGTGCGATTCAGCGGCCAATGAACGGTTGTGCAGCTCGAGCATTCTGTTTTACTAGCAGATGCTTCCTTCGTCGGTTTTGCTAGGCGAGAAAGGAGGGAGCAAATAGTTGGCACGAGACGCAAGCATGCGGTACAATACACGAGGCGCGAGCATGCTCAGTGGGGGTGTAAACGCCGATGACGAGTAACATGATGTGACTAAGAAATGCTCCACATTTAATACGCATCGGATTCCAGTGAAAAAATTTATGACGGAACGATGGGAGACCTTGCTCGCCAGCGAGAAACAGGAGGCCCAAGTGGCGCTCCTGGACCTGGCGCGGTGGGCTGCTGAGGACAGTGGAGCCTTGGACTAGGAACCCTACTCACCTGCTTCTAGCCCTGAATTCATTTTTTTCTGTAATAGACATTTTTTCATTCCATTCCAATATATTTTCGCCAAGTCTAAACACTTCCGATGCGTACAGTACTCCATGTCGGTTTAACATCTTGTCCCCTAAAAGGCTTCTACTGCAGCAGCACAAAAATTCAATGACACTTTCCTAAATGTGCTCAGTTAAAAAAAGGTTATCTACACTATGTACAATGAACGAAAATTGCCTAGCATTCTAGTGATAAGGGGCGCTTAGACATTGGCACATCTATGTGTCGCGACAAACAGCCCTATGTTCAGTAAACACATCATTACTCTAATATACATGACATATGTGACATGCATCTACAAAATAACGCAATGAGATATCTTGACAAAATGAATACACTGGTATTATTTTTGGCATGCGATGAAACACAACTGGTCTCCAACGAAAGCATGAACTCCACCGTCGCTTAAAGCTTTAATATTATTGACTCCGTGCACACAAAGCAGGGTCAACCAGAGCTATTTCACTGGTCTCAGACCATAAAGTGCACAATATCTGAAGCACTTAAACTCAGCATTCACCTTTATTCCCTGTGTTTTGCCAATACTTTTTACTGATGTGCCCGTATGTTGAGACCTTTTTTTAAACTGTGAAATTGCAATGTTTTTAGGTGTGTTTCTTCTTTTGAAAGCCCGAAAAATGATATTTTCCAAGCCACATTTTTTTTCTTGTCTGCATCAATATTTGCTAGTGAAGAGGTTAGAAGTGGCAGGCCATCATCGTGAACGGAAATATCGACTAACATTTCTAGATTATCTATGCAAGTGTCTCTTAGAGAGCTGAATGTCTCTTAGAGTGTCTCTGAGTGTCTCTTAGAGAGCTTAGAAAGTGCGGTATCTATGTACTTGGCCAACGTAGAGCCCTGGATAGCACCCAAAATTTTTTATATGGACAAGGTCACGCTTTTCAGTATTTGAGAAAGCAAGATATAAATGATCAAACTATTATAAATTCATTCTTTTCAACACATTTTTTAGAAGTAGGTGGGGCTTCGGCTGTATTAACTTTTCTGAAAGGTGCTATGGGAATGTTAACTTCTAAAAATTATTTTACCCTTTTTACTTTGCGCAATGCATTCCTGTAGTTATCAATTGCGCTGATGATTATAGTACCATTTTAGGCTTGTTTAGCCGAGGTATCGCTGCTTTGTGAACACCAAATGGCCTCATTGTATATAACTCTTCCTAAGTGTAATCTCACACACCAGTACACTCAATAGAGTAAGCCTTCAACCAGGTAGGAAATACGCCCTTTTAATCACTCATCTGCAATGCTCAACTATAATATTACCAGAAATGCAATTATAGTCTGGTGAGGTTAAACCTTCATATGAACTGTTGAAAATTTTACACGAGAATTAAGGTCCGACGAGGTTGAGTTTCCATCATAGACAAAACTATCGCCCAGAAGGAGAGAAAGAGAGAATTATTTTAATGGGGAGCTTGAGAGGTTTGCCTGGTTTTTCACCTAACAGGCTACGCCAGTTGCCAGATGATGACAATGATATATACAATGATAAACACACAACACATACAGTTACATACACTCATAACAGTCACATAACACATGCAGTCACACGCACTGGCCTATTTACATTGTTGCGTTCAAGCCTGTGGCCCTTAAGAATGTCAGTAGCGCTTTTGTGGAGTCTAACGAACCGAAGTTGTTCTGTCATGGGCCTAGAATATTTTTCAACTGCAAGCTTTTGTCTTGTTGTATTTTAAGGCCTTGTTCAGAGACTGTCACTCTGATGTGTATGTCGTGCACTCACAGAGGGCATGAATTTTTTAATGACGATACATTGTGCACAAAATGCTGAGTCTGACAGTGCAATTTTTTCCTGAAGTAATTCGTATATGCAAAGTTTAATCAGATGCGGTTGTAAACATGTCTCGTCTTGTCTGTAGAGATTTCGCACAATCCTGAAGTAACACGATGAATCGATCTTGTACAGAGGACCATACTGTTGGCCAGGATCTATCTAGAGGAATCGCTGGAGGCGCCAAGCGTGTGCCGACACTAGCGTTGCAGCATCTTGGCTTAAGATAGGCATCTCGACAATTTCTGCCGAAGTGTCATGTTCAGCTTTGGCAGCGTCATCAGCCTGGACGTTGCCTTGTATTCCGCAGTAGGCAGGTATGCACCTTAGAACAATGCAGTGGTGGAGGTCACAGACTTTCGTAATGAGTTCGTAATGTTTGTATTCAGTTGGTCCTGTTTGCATGGAGACTTCAGTGACTGCAGCGCTGCTCTTGAGTGGTGGAGTGCTTTCCAATCCCCTGATTCTCTCCCTTCAGCGAGTTATTGTCAACTACAAACCATCCCCGGAGCTTCGGTCGGGTCGCCGTCTACGCAATCAGCCCATGTTTATTCCGCAAGACTAGCACAACAACACGGCTCCAGCCAACCCGCCTGCATTCGTGGGCATGCTTTCTTGGACCACCCCTCAAAAAGACACCCCTATTTTCGCCGGCCTTCATGGTGAAGATGTTGAAGATGTTGAAGACTGGTTGTATGAGTACGACCATGCGAGTGCGCTTAACACTTCGCATGATTCTGCGAAGCTGTCCCGCGCACCGTGCTATATGACGGGGGTCGCTAAACTTTGTTTTTGAACCATCAGCTGGCTTTCGTAGACTGGCCTGTCTTTAGGCTGCAGCTCCGTCAGATCCTTGCCAATCCTTCTGTCCATGCAGACATAGCCAAACGGAAGTTTCAAGAACGTGTAAAGCACTCCAGCGAGTCCTATACCTCGTACACTGAAGATGTCCTCGCCCTATGCCGTCGCGTCGACAGCTCCATGGCGGAGCATGACCACGTTCACCACCTGCTCAAGGGCATAGGCGCCGTCGGATTCAACGCTTTAGCGGCAATAAACCCCACCATGGTACCGGATATCAACATTGCGTGTCAGTGACTCGATGACCTTCAGCTCATACGCTTAAAAGCAGACACAGCAGATTTTGGGCCAACGCAAGACAGTGAGCTGCGTGCGTCGATACGGTCCATGATCCGCGAGGAACTCTAACTCCAGGCCACCTCGTCGTCCTATGAACTCCACATGGCGCCTTCTGCAGGCAGCCTTCGCAACATCGTGAGCCAGGAACTCGCGTCTATGACGTGTGAGCAAGTGCCGAGCCCGCATACCGCTGCAGCGCCCACGCACGCTCAAGTGGTTGCTGCAGCACCTTCTCAACACTCACCGCAGCATGGGTCAACAACTCAGCCTTCACTGAATGCTCCCGCCCCAAGGGAAACGCCTCTCTTATTCCGTTACTGGCGTCCGTATCGACCAATTTGCTAATATTGCGGAATCCGCGGCCACATTTCACGGTTCTGTCATTTACATCAACAAGACGAAATGCACGACTATGGTGACTTCGAGAGGGATGAGTTGGCCCCTGTTTCACAACATCGCCACCCATACCAACTTTTACCAGCACCACTCACCATCTCTACAGCCCTTCGATGCTGCCAATTCCTTCTGTTCTTCGCGCTATCGCTCCCCCTGGCCTAAACGCCGTTTCTCGTCACCGCTTCATCTAAATACCATGGCGTCTGATCATCAGCCGGAAAACTAAACAGTGCAGCTTCGGTAGGGAAAGCGGTATCTTACGAACTGCATCGAACTCCTCCAGAACCTCCTCAAATGTACTTTCAGCGTATGTTGAGGATATATGAACTGAAGCCTTTGTGGACACAGGTGCATCGCTCTCAGTTATTGGTGTCGACTTGTGTTCCCGTCTTCGAAAAGTGAAGACACAGTATGATGGCCCTCCCCTTCACTGTGCTAATGCGGTTTTTTTTCTGGCCTTCTTGTGTTTGCACAGCATGAGTTTTTATTGAGGACATCCTTCACCATAAACAGTTCCTCGTTCTGTCATCGTGTACTGATGCGCTCATTTTAAGGTGGGCTTCCTCTCTTCAGCTTCAGCCATAATATCTTGACGTCAGAGAGTCATTCGCATGTCAGATACTGTGCTTTCGTCTGATAACGATCTCATATTCAGCGCTTCGTCACCGCTGAAGACTGTTTTATTCCCCCAGGTAATGAGAACATTGTGACCCTTACATCAGATAAGATTCTTACTTGTGAAGTGTTCCTAGCACCGTCTGAATGCTACATCTCTGGTGGACTTACCGTTGCTCCTAGCATGGTGCGGTTTCGTGATGGCAGAGCATTAGTTACGGTAGTTAACCCTGATTCGTTGCGCTGTTCTGGGGCACCACTGTGGTTTGCTTCACAGATACCGAAACACTTTCTCTGGTGTCCCTTCACGCACACTCGCCATCTTTCTCTACAAGTACTGCCGACAATGCTACGGTGGCTTCTTTAACAGCCACAATAAATCCTGATCTCACGTCAGCGAAAAAACAAGAACTTTTCGGTATACTTCAAAAACACAGCGCTTCATTTGATGTCAATTTCAAGCTTTTCGGTCACACTGCCGTCTCCGTGCATCGAATTGAAACGGAAGGCAATACAGTTGTAGGCCACCGTTCATATCGAGTGTCGTCCGCAGAGCGGAAAATCTTCGGGGACAACGTTGCTGATATGCTCAAACGAGATGTCACCCGGCGTTCGCCTAGCTCATGGTCATCACCTGTAGGGCTAGTCTGAAAAAAGGATGGTTCGGTGCGATTCTGCGTCGATTATTAAGCACCTAATAAGATCACGCGCAAAGACGTATGCCCGATGCCATGAGTCAACGACGCACTTGACTCTCTGCAAGGCGCTGAACTTTTCTCCAGCCTCGACGAACGGTCTGGTTATTGACAAATACCTATGCACGAAGCGGACAAACAAAACTGCCTTTGCAACACCAGATGGATGTATGAATTCAATGTCATTCTATTCGGTTTATGTAATGCTCTTCCCCCTTTGAACGTATGTTCGTCATACTTCTACACGGCCTTAAGTAGAAAAGGTGTCTCTGCTATCTAGATGACATCGTTGTTTTCTCCTCTTCTTTCGGTCAGCACCCTGAACGGTTGGACGAAGTTTTCACTTGTATTTTCATTGCTGGACTTCAGCTAAACACAAAGAAATGCCATTTTGCCAACAACAATATCAAAGTATTGGGCCACCTTTGCAGCAAAAATGGCATTCGGCCGGATGCTGACAAGCTTGCTGCCGTGATACGCATTCCTCGTCCAGAAATTCACAAACAATGACAAAGTTTCCGGGGCCTGGCATCCTATACTTCCGCCGTTTTGTCAGCCAGTTTGCTGCCATCGCGTCCCCACTGCACCAGCTGCTGATATCAGGATCTACCTTCGCTTGGAACGACAACTGCGAGCGTGCAGTTCTTCTACAGCAGGATGCCACTTCACGAGAAAGAGTTATTGCGTATATTAGACGTGGTCTTACAGCTGCTGAAAATAACTGCTCCATAACTGAACAGGAGTGCCTCGCTGTCGTTTGGGCAATACAAAAATTTCGACGGTACCTTTACGGGCGTCACTTCAGAGCTATTACAGACCATCACGCCTTATACTGGCTTTCGACACTGCGAAACGTGTCTGGTCACCTCGGTCGTTGGGTGCTGCGCCTAAGAGAGTACGATTTTGACATCATTTACAAGTTTGGCAAACAACACCAAGATGCAGACGCTCTCTCTCGCTGCCCCCTTCCACTGTCATCAACGAGTACGTCTGCCGATTGCACGGCTTGTGGCCAAGACACTGCGTCACCCCTGACGTTATCCTACCTTCCGCTTATCGACACGCTGGCTTCAAATCGCGACACCAAATTCGCCACATAACCAGCGTGATGACCCATATTGCAATCGCATCATCCAACGCATAAGCATTATCCAATGACGACCAATGTGCAGACCACGTGGTGTTTCACAAAACAGAAAGACGCATCAGGAGACCTTTCTTCTGTCCTCGCATCTCTATCTATGTGGTCAAGTATGTTGCATCTTACCATCTGTGTCAACGGCGGAAACGACCAACTTCATGTCGTGCTGGCTGTCACACCGGTCCCGTTAATTAGGGAGGCAATCGCCGGGCTAATTCCAAGAGCCGAAGTATCGGCCCCCCGAACCGCACCACGAAAGCGTGGACAATTTAGAAGTGGTCCTTTTTTGGCGCGCCAGCGGACGCCGGCTGTGGCCCAAAGAACAAGTCAGAGCCGAGAGTTGATAAACAAACAAATTATATTCTCAATAATGGCAGATCGAAAACAATACACAAAAATGCACACTCCACAATAGTTGCATACAATATGTCACCAATCAAACCAATCAATCAACGTACTACACAATACAATAAGCCACACGTGATACAACGGACACGGACAACAATACGCACTACAATGCAGTCGCATGCATTGAACAACCAAGACACTTAAAGACTAAAGAGATAGAAAACCTATTCAGTCCAAAGTTCTTGGAACCAAAGTCGAGATGATACTCTTCCGAGAATCACTCACTCAAAGTCCAGCGTTGTTGTCGTTCCGCAGCTCTCGAAGTTTCTCTTCCAGGAAACCTCCCGTCTTCAATTGGCCACTCTTCCTACTTCAACGTCTTCGCCGGAACACGTCGGCTTCACACACGCAGCTGTTGCCCCGCGTCTTCGCTCGATAGCGGTAAACACACACTCTTGCCTGTAGCCCGAGCCTTCACCCCTCAGGTGGAAATCCTCTTCATCTCCGGCTTCGTCCCTACGGACCAAAACCTTCGCCGACTACACGGCGGAATCCCTACGCGCTCTGGCGCTCACTTCCGTCTCCTCCTGCTTTCTCGTCTCGGCCGCTCGATTAAATACCTTCCGCGCCACCTTCCAGAAATTTCTCGTCATTTCATCGGTGCGATACGCAACGAAGGCTGGGGAGAGGTGCGAGACGGTTCGACTGCCCTCCCCGGAGAATGATTCAACTCGGTTTGACCACGCCCCGTTCGTTCTAGAAAAATCGCGGGCTTGCTGGGCCGCCGATGCGGGGTGAGGAGGTTCGTCTGCGAAGCCATGCTTCTGCAGGGAGAGCGCGCGCCCGGGGAGCCTTGGCCGTTTGTTTTCTTTTTCTTTCCTTTTTTTTTCTTTTGACTTCGCGGCGTTCTTCCGCGCGTTACCGCAAGAATTTGCGGCGCGCCTATTTTTAGCTCTCGTTCTGTGACACTGGCCTTCTGCAACAAATATTGTCTCCCGAGACACCTTTCTCCATCGTCGGCATAGACCTACTCGGACCTCTCCCCATCACGCCGGCAGGTAATCGTTGGATTGTCACTGCTGACACGGTACGCAGAGACTGCTGCACTACGCACAAGTTCTGCTTCAGACGTCGCAGACTTCCTTCTCAACGCTATTGTACTGCGTCACGGTGCACCTCGCGTCCTCCTGAGTGATCGCCGCAAGACGTTCCTGTTCACCACAATCGAAAACCTGCTCACGACTGGTGGCACAGTATATAAGATGACGTCAGCCTACCACCTCCAAACTAATGGGCTGACAGAGAGATTTCATCGGACACTAACAGACACGCTATCGATGTATATCGCACATAACTACGACAAATGGGGTACAATTTTGCCTTTTCTGACATTTGCCCATAACACCGCTGTTCATAGCACTACTGGCTATTCTCCTTCTACCTCGTGTACGGCCGCTCACCGACATTCATCATCGACGTCTCTTTCCTAAATGTTCTAACTGATACCTCGGCAACCATATCAGCGCAGTTCATCTCAAGGCTCGAAGAATGTCAGCAACGAGATCGCCCTAGTACAGAAGCCAATCAGCAAGATCGCAAGCAGCGCTACGACAGCGACAGCAGCGCTACGATCGCAAGCAGCGCTCTCATCGCGACGTCTCCTTCAGTCCGGGGGACGAAGTGTTGCTTCGGCGCCTATTCGTACTCCAGGATTGTGCGACAAGTTTGAGTCATGCTTCATTGCACCCAATACAATCAATGAACAAACGTCACCAGTGAACTGTCGTGTCACTTCCACTGACTTTTCTTCGGATCGCCACAGGCATGGTTGGAAGATTGTCGACGTATCCCGTCTGAATCCATTTGTTCAACGATTCATTTCCGTATAAGACGCGTCCAGACTGGCCGCTCACGCGTGGGGGAAAACGAGTGTGAGCATTAGTCATACGCATCATCTTATCATATGTAAGTACTCATCATCACCGGTTTGACCTGTGTTGTGGGGAACAGGCTCGGCGAGTAAAAGAAGTGTCTCGCAGCCAAAACGTTGCCTTACAAAGAAGTAATGTTTGTCTTATTACACATTCAAGCCGGAATTGACCTTGCAGGACCATACCTTATGAAAACGCAACCTTGATGTACCCACAAGAGAGCTCCTTCAACTGCACTCCGGACAGAAAGCGTTGAAAAAAAAAAGACGATGCGATGGTGAAAACACAGACACAGTCTACGCTGGCTGAATGGGCTGTGACAACCGAGGTCCCCTGGGCTAAGGCTAGCATTCTTGAAGACACGACTCCTTTTTTCTTGCCAACAATTAGGTGAGGTTGTGTCCTGCTTATTTCTTAATTCACCGTGTCATTTACCAGTTCTTCAAGCAACAACACCAAAAACAAAAAAAAGGAAAGTTATTGACAACGGCTCTCACCCGTCCTTGTAGTGCTGACGCCCCCTTTATCTACCTTTACAAGCTTTCCCCTATGCTGAGCGCTCTATGTCAGTGAAGGCACCAATACAGAGGGGAAAAAAGGAAAAAGAAACGCACGCTCCTTCCTCCGTAACAGGAATCAGTATAAAGCGACTGGGCTACGCTTCTTCACAGAGGTTGTTGAGCATTGATTGTTCATTGATATATGAGAACTTGTGCAATGTCTATTGGTGTTGGTACCTATCGCCCCGTTGGATGGGGATGTGCTCACTTTCATATTGTAGTTCAATCAGTGAACCGAGTTACTAGATTACACTGGCAGAAGGGGGAAGAGAAATGAACAACGCACTTTTTAGTGGCTTCAGTCAGATTCTGGTTCATCATTTTGTGACAATTGAAAGAAAAATCCTTCAATAAAACCTTCCGCTTGGTGGTTCAGTTCTTACTTGCCACAGAAACACGTTACGCAGAACTGGGTAACGATGCAGGAAGTCAGTGCGATACCTCCACCCCCTTAACACACAAAGAAGCAGCTAGGTAATAAATGAAAAATAAACTTGCTAGAAATTTTCAAATTGTCTATGCCTTCTGCATCCTTGTATAGGTTGTCTGCAACCTCTTTTTCTCGCTAGTGGAGAAAACGCTTCTTTCACTTCATAAAGCGCCCCTTCCATTCGTTGGTAGATTTAAACACTTTCACCAGATTCCCTTTGTCCCGTGTCCTGTAAATCTAGTACAAAGTGCTCAGACATACTTAATTATCAACAGCAGTTAAACAACCAACTTAGTGAACAGCCCTGTAAGTTCGCGTTTTGCCGTATGTACGGACTCGTCGTGGGCCATTCGCTAATTACTAAAGGAAATAATTACGGCGTGGGGGGCGCTTCACAACGGCGCTCGCAGTAGACCTTAAATAGTGCCTTGAACGACCAATGTTACGCGCACAGTCGTTTGTTTCTTTACGACATGGTTGAGGCATGTATCGAAAACCTGAGAAACTTAGCAGTCTAGAAGGCAATGCTGACGAAGCGCGATTACGCTATGGTGACCTACTTTTGAAGGCGAAGATCAAGTGTCTTTAGTTTTTTTCGTGACATGTAATGTGGACAATCAAAATTAGATGTGCAGTTATTTCTCGCACTCAGCTAGTGGTCGCCGACTTTTACTTGCGCCATTTTTGTGCAAAGATAATGCTGATGTGCAAAGGAAGGACACCACTAAAGAGTGTCATCAATTAATCAACATGAATACAGTTAAGCTTTACGTCGGGTTTTCGATATAAACAAAGTAGTGAGGCATCGAACTGCAGCACAATTTGAATGTTTCTTAAAACTTCCGATTCATTCTTCTTTAGTTATTTCTTTTGTTTTTTCTTCCAGGATTAGCACGACAGAGGAGTGGGAAACTTGGTGGTCTTGATGTAGATATTGTGTACAACCTACGCGTGCTAAGCTTCCCTAATATTATGTGTCATTTGTCATCGCTTCGGCTGTAAAAAGACAAAGAGAAAGAAGTAGTTGCAACGGAGTACTATAGCTCCAACCCGGACACCCCATCTCCATTGTGCTACCACCGCTCTTCCCCGCCCTTACAAGCTTTGCTGTTCGTGTGGGGTGTTACACGACAGTAGAGACCCCGAACCCCAGACATAAAAATAAAAGTTAGGTCAGATAGCTAGCGAAAAGACCACAAAGAGACGGGCAGGTCGACCGTTGTCGTCAGACTGGCGCGGTCCCTGCATATTGTGCCGTATATTCTATCTCACAACTGGTACGTGTTTGTCAAGAACCCTCCTTGTGGAGGGGTACAGTCTGTGAGTTAGGTCTCATGTTTTAAGAGGGCTTCCGGCTTATTATGAGTCGTAAAATTTTGTATTCTGGTTACTTAGCGTCCTTCCTCGAGATGCACCTAATTCTCCCTTATTCATATGCACCTTCAGATGCACATTTTTGTAATTTTACAAAGCCTCATTTCTCCTATTTTCATGGCAGACGTTCCTGCCTCGTTTTTTTTGTTTGTTCACACTGTCTTTATTGTTCATCCTAGTCTCTCTTTTCATCCTAATAGGTCAGATGCTGGGTCGAAGATACACAATACAAATGAATTAGCTAAACAAAATTCAGCCATTGCTTGCGGATTCACCGCTGATACTCAGGACAGCAAAATTGTAATGAAATGTTAGGCTTTTTATGACACCCCAACTTTTTCTTGCATGATCATATTTTCTTTATAATAATAATTGGCAATGTTCATTTATAAAGGTAAATCTTTCACCGATTCCACGAGTCGGGACAACACCGCCTCAACTGTTGCGGTACGTTGTCGAAATTCCCCATGAAGCGTCAGAGTAACAAATGTGGAAGGTCTGTCATTACGCACACACCCGTGAACGGTATAGGCCACTTGGTACTTGTGGGTCCTGGTCAACAGGCGATTGACACTTCATATGTACCAGGAAAGGCTAGAACACACTTGGGTAGTTCAACGCGTGGGCGTTAAGAGAAAAGCTGGAATTGGCAGCGTTCACCCCGACAAATGGCAAAAATAAATGCCAGGATCCTAGCAGAAATTCAAACCATAGTATTTGCACAGCACGATGTATTCACGCCAGGTCTCACAAACTACTTGTGAAATAAACCCTGATGTCAGGAAAGTCTATCTATGTTGCAGGGCCTGCTCTCCAATGTTATAAATATTACATGAGTAATCATATGATACAGCTGTCACGTAGGCTAAACCTCGATTGTAGTAGTTAGTTGCTATCCGCTGAAGTTAGTATATGTGGGTGATAATGTCATATATATGCGGTTCTCTCGAGGATATACCGTCTTCACGAGCACCAGCGCTTCGTACCAGCTTACCACTTCTGGTGTTGCTGACATTCTTGTTGCTGTTGGACATCGTTACGAATTTGTAAACAACCGTTATGTAAAATATATGCGGCGGTTTAAACGTATGTCTCTGCCTGCATTTGTACATATCTGTATTGCCACTTCTTGACCCTTCCGCTCAATTAGAAATTACGACACAGTTACCTTTCACTGCTCGTGTATTGATTGATTGATTTATTGTGGGGTTTAACGTACCAAAACCGTCATATGATTATGAGAGACGCCGTAATAGAGGGCTCCGGAAATTTAGACCACCTGGGGTTCTTTAACGTGCACACAAATGTGAGCACACGGGCCTACAGCATTTCCGCCTCCATCGGAAATGCTGCCGCCGCAGCCGGGATTCAATTCCGCGACCTGCGGGTCAGCAGCCGAGTACCTTAGCCACTCGACCACCGCGGCGGGGCAGCGCTCGTGTAGTTTAGTCTTTCTTCGTGATTTGTCTCTGCGCTTTTCCATTAGGAACACCTTCCGTCGGCATGCTTCACATAACGTCAATTCCAAAGGTACCTGGGATTTACAGTTTTTTTTCATAATTTATGGTCACAAACTGCCAGAAAAAGCCGTTTTTTTAATTAAAGCGCTTTCTCGTTATTACTAGTTTGCCTGAATGCAATCTAGTAATAATTATGAACTTGTAATAATAATGAATAGAAAAAGTACGGAAAGCGAAAATAGGCCAAGTGTTAATCTAACTTTGATTGATATATGGAGTTTAGCGCCCCAAAACCACGATATGATTATGAGAGACGCCGTAATGGAGGGCTCCGGAAATCGAGAACCCCTGGGTTTCTTTAACATGCACTCAAATCTGAGCACATGGGCCTACAAAATTTCAGCCTCCATCGAAAGTGCAGCCGCCGCAGCCGGGATTCGATCCTGCGATCAGCGGGTCAGCAGCCGAGTACCTTAGCCACTAGACCACCGCGGCGGGCCGTGAATCGAACTTTCGTCCTAAACAAGAGGCAATATCATCCCCACGATTATGTCATCTCGCATGCCATATAGATGCGGTCTCGTGTGCCGGTCAGCCTTTGTTGATTTTGCGGCTTGAAAGAAGGAGGGACACGCTTTATTTGGAGGCTGTCTGCAACCCTTCTACGCCCGCCACACTCGACACGTTGAAGAGTAAATTATTACAATTCACAGGAAATACTTTTTCCAACAGTCGGGCATGTTCATTGCAGATTTAAAGTTTTTTTGAATGATGAGCACTTTGTGGCCATTGGCCGCCGTGTGCTGTTGTCGCTTCGGGTGACACAGTGAAACAAAGTGCGAAAATAGAGGAAGCAAGCACCGAGAAATGGAAAGGGAGAAAAATCAAGGGATAATTAGAAAAAAAGATAAAGAAATTGAAGTAAAGTGATGAAAAAAAACAACTAAAAACATTCGGCTGATCCCACGTACTGTAAATCGATGCATATGAAGCATGTGGAGGCTAGCTGACTTTGTTGCTATTTATTTTTCCAGCGAAACACTACAGAATGGCACTAAAGATATGCAACAATGTTGCACGCACGGACATATTAATTTGTCACTTGTATATTGTAGCGTGATGACGCTAACAGCAACAAAGAAAGTGGTAAGCTGATTTGCATAGCTCTTGCGCCAGCGAGGATGGCGGCCCAGGACACTGTCAGATAAATGAACTTCCCTGTATGTCGCTTCACTACAACTGTCGTTAACCCGATGTGAAGGCTGTATAATAGAAGTACACATGTAGTGTTTATAAGTTTAGATAGCCAGTATTGCCCCTATGTGCCCCCATTGCTTCATAGGGTGCACGGATAGCCGTCTGTGCAACCTAAGATTCCTTCATCAATGAATACGTCCACCTGTTCGTCCGTCCATGCGTCCGTCCATCCTTTATACTAGTCGGTGAGCTCAATGTTAGCGATACGGACCTTATAACCTACAGCTTCGCCCACTGATCATTTATGCTTCGTGGAGATTGACTAACTTATTTTAACGCTCTCGAACTAAATTACCAATGTGTGTTCACGCCCTTCTTTGGTGTGTATAAACTGTCAAGCCCCTTCAGTGCATTGCAATAAACCGCAGTTGATCTTAACCTGACGTGACTGGTCTATCGTAGAAGTACTTATATCAGGTTTTTAAAATCAGATAGCTCATCACTGGATTTCCTACTGGTGCTTCAGACACATTTCGACCCATTCGAAAAGCACTTGCGAGACCTGGAGTGGCTCTTTTATAGAATACCTGGTTGCCACGCAGAATGGTGGGGTCGGATTCCTGCCGGGACCCTGGCTTTTTTTTTTGCATTCGTCGGGTCAACGCTGTCGATGTGAGCTTTTTTTTAACGTTTCACGCGTTAATTTACCCATGCGTGTTCTCGCGGCTCCTGGGCCTATATAATATGTCAATCACCTTTGGCACACACCCGCATACCAGTGGCACATACCCGCATGCAGCTATGTGGCACTGTCTGGCGGCAAGTGTTTGACCACTTACGCTACGGGATTATAACAGTATTCATGTCATGACCAATGAGTCGTATTTGTCAAACCATCTTACCCTCCCTTACTAATATTGGTTTTCCCCAAGACAAGGGGGTGTTCACGAAAGTACCCAGACCAAGGCGGCTAGATAGATAGACAAATGATGGGATACGTAGATAGGCGCTA